>JAPYZD010001750.1:0-30389 GCA_030522725.1 Ichneumoninae sp. B BG-2022a
GCTTGCCAAATTTCGTCAAGAGATTTTTTGTCGATTCGGAGAACACTGGATACCAAGGAAACGCGTGATCGCCGTGAAACGCATAACTCCCGTCTTTTTTTTGCCCTAGCGGGCAGTCGGGAGTTAAAAATAAGAACAATAAATGTATCGATAGATATATTGCACAAGGGCGTTGGACCGTCGATATAGATAGATCGATGTCTTTGTTTGCATGTGCGCTGTTTCGGGTCTTTACAGTTCTAACGCATTACGCTTATCTCGTGCATTCCAAGATTTCACTTTTTTGCATTTTCCGTGCCCTTCCATAATTTTCTCAAATTCTCTTGTAAAATTGCAAAGTGCTGGGACAGGTTTGACTCTTACACTAGATTCAGTTTTATGTTCAAGCTCACAACCATCGCCCTCAGCTATGTCAATTTTTTCTAAGTTACTTATGGGCACTTTTTTATTCGCTTTCTTGCTTCGTTACAATTGACAATGTGATTAAGGTTTTATTTCTTCAAATTTCCGCATCTTATTGTTGCCCAGCTTGCTTTGTTTTCTGCTCTCACACCTTTATTTTCCCAGTATGCTTCAGAATCAATACAGAATTTCCAGTTTTTAAATTCTTTACAATAATTAGATTTTTCAACCTTAACCCAGTCTACTAGTTGTAATGCTTGGTCCGTTTTAGTTTGGATTCATTTCTTGTATATTTCCATCAGCGATAACATTCCAGATCCTCCCGTCTTCCATTGCGGTTTTTAACTCTTTCCCCACTTGGAGACCATCGATATAATATTATATAAATTATATGATAATAAACAATGATAAATTGTATAAAAAATAAAAATGTTTGACGATTGCCAATGTCCAGCATGAATTTTGGGCAAAACTTGAATTTCAATTCTGATCGTGAATTTACCGCTTTTATTTCACTACCTGCTCGATATTCGAGATTGAAAAATAGTGCGAGAAGGAAAGGGAAAAAAATAGTAGGAAAGGCGATAGAAATATTTTCTCCTTTGAATTTGCGCTGACGCATTGAACGATTTTTGCCGGTACATCAGAAGTGGGGAGATTACCTCGCGGATCCGTTTAGCAGAAAACAATTCTGACAAGTAACGAGACAGAAGCGTTGGAGGAGCTTCCGGAAGGTAGTTTCGTCGGCAAAATTAAATTACTTCACTCTCAGCGTCACTTCTTCGCTTCTTGGCTTCTCAGGGCTTGCACAATGCTCCATCTTCTTTCGGCCCTCGGCCCCGAGTTATTACAAACTTTCATTACATCCTCTCCCGGTCGTTTCCTGCCTAATAATCGTTAAAGTCCGCGACTGTTGATTTGCGCGCGAATTCGCCGCCGTGTATCGATCGCGAGATAAAAAGTATCGTGAGTGGAAAAAACAAAGTTAGATTAAAAAATGTCGTCGAAAAAAAAAATCTCGTTTCCCGACACGGAGAGCTTTGTTTTGTGTAACTACGAGTTCGCGTATGTTTAAAATGGTCTTTATTTTTATCAACGCGAAGCGATTTGTCAATGAGATTGGAGCGAAGAAATACTTTTCTTCGCCTCGAAGTTTTCTCAGTTTTAATCTTTCGCCTCGTATTTATTACTATAAATACGAGGCGAAAGATTAAAACTGAGAAAACCTTAATAAACGCGTGATAATTGTCGACCTTCCTAGTTTTTGTGTCTGCAGTTTCTCCCGCCTCGCTGTTGGCATCCGCACAGTCGTTCCGGGGCGAAGATAATAAAACCTCCTTTCCCTCGTGCAAATTTTTTTTATTTTATTTTTTAACGCCGTATCGTAAAATCTCCGGTTCTCGCACCATTCACCCTTTCGCAACGCGCAATTTCTTACACGCTACGTGAGCACCGACCCTTCCCCTCCTCGCTACTCGCAGTTAAAAGGGTTGAAGATTAAATTAATATAGAACTCGGCCCAAGGAGATGGAAAATGCAAGCGCAGATAAAATGCAACGGACTTTTGTAGATCGCGTTGAACAATTAACTGCAGATAGGAGAGACCGGGGCAAAATGGAACAACTAAAAATACGTCGGAACGCGTCACTTCCGGTTTGGAAATCTCATTTGTCGACTCGAAGTAACGTATTTCTGGTATGACGTTACCTCCGATCGAAAAATGAGATTTTCAAACCGGAAGTGACGTATTCCCAGTATGACGTCACTTCCGGTAAAAAAAAAAAGAGATTTTCAAACCGGAAGTGATGTATTCCTGGTATGACGTCACTTCCGGTCAAAAAAGAAAATTTTCAAACCGAAAGTGACGTATTTCTGGCATGACGTCACTTCCGGTAAAAAAAATTCAAACCGTAAGTGACGTGTTTCTGGTATGACGTCACTTCCGGTCAGAAAAGAACATTTTCAAACTGGAAGTGACGTATTTCTAATAAATCTTGAAAAATCGAAACTTCCGGTTTCTGAATTCCATAATCCATAGCTCTGAAAGCGCCCGGTGCCACAACAACCTGCTAGAAGATCTATAGGCAGGTCTATCTATGGGGGATTCGATACGATCAAGCGTGAGCAACTTGATGAATATTTCATATTTACATTTGTCACCTGAAACACAATTTTTCGTTGTGCATTTCGTTCGGGAACACTCACCTCGCTATGGAGGCTTGGAGAGAATACCCGTCGGTGACGAATGATCGTATTCTCCTATGCGCGATACACACCGAGCGAGGGTGCCGTTCGCGAAAGCACTCGGAAAGTGTCGAGTTTTGTTTATCGACGCGAAGAAAAATTATTGCAACAACCACGCATAAACTATAGATTACAGTTGCGCGATAAGTTATCGGACGTACGAATTTGCATGACCAATTTTCTTATTCATTTTTATTGCACGCAGACATATTTTTGTAAATAAATTTCTGTTCGTCCCGAAATACAAAAATAAAGAAATTATAATACATCAGTATGAACCTCAGGATTAAAGTTACACGATAAGTTACCTGACGTTCGAATTTCCATTACCAATTCTCTAAATTTATTTTTATTACTCGGACAAATTTTTTAAATAAATTTTTGTTCGTTCAAAATATAAAAAAAAAATTATCAAGTGAAATTCATAGAACATCCGGATATACACGGATATCCGGAAAATTCATTGGCGCACCGTAGTTACGGCGAGTTTTATGAGACAACTAAATCCTTGACCGGGGATCCGAGATAATCGTTTGCGTTAAGGTGGAGGGTTCGAATCGACCGCTTCACCCATTTTTCTGGTCACTTTTAAAGTAATGTCTCCCCTTATCTCGGAGCCCTACGTGTGGCTGTTGATCCTCGCCCGTGACCGCAACGCCCGCACATATATCGTCGATTCCCCGCAACGCCTTTATCATCCAACGAAATTTATATATACGAGACCCTCGCAAAAACACACACACACAGCACAGTACATTCTAGCCGCGATAATTCACCCTCGGCGCACCTATAGTATCTCCCTATTTTCTCGACTACCCCGGTAACACCGTATCGTCATCCATATAAATTTACTTTTCTCCCTAAATAACCCTGGCCTGTAAACCGGAGACGAGAATATGTTTCGACGTTCGACCGCTCTCGGTTGAATATCAACCCGAAAATCCCCGAAGTTTTTAGCTCGCCTCACAATTGAATTAAAACAAAGATTAAAAAAATGAAAATATAGATTCATTGTACATAAAAAATCGTATCTCCTTATTTTCTCGACTGCCCGGTAACAACGTATCGTCATCCATACAAATTTACTTTTCACTCTAAATAACTGGCCTGTAAACCGGAGATGAGAATATGTTTCGAAATTCGACTGCTCTCCGTTGAATATCAACCCAAACATCAGAGAAGTTTTTTGCTCGGATGGAGATTGATTTGATGAGAAGATTAAAAGAAATAAAAATATAGACTCATTATAGATAAAAAGAAAATTATAGATTTATTATAAATGTAAAAAAAATATAGATTAAAAAAATGTATAGTTTATCAAGAGACGCGGCAGCGTCTCAAAGATCCGGGCCAGCCCGGATCTTTGCGCGAGCGAACAAAGATCCGTTTAGAGCATTAAGACCCTTTAAAAATACATTTATAGAGTCAGCTCTGGGGAAAACTCTTCGGTATTGCATCAAGAGACGCGGTAGCGTCTCGACTTTTTATTTTTAGAATATCATTTACTTTTTTTATTATTTTTTTAAAGAGATTGTTTTGATATTTATTATACATAAAAAAAAATTGTATCTCTCTACTTTGTTGCCCGCCCCGACAACACCGTCTCGTCATCCATATAAATTTCCTTCCCTCTCTAAATAATTCTGTCCTGTAAACTGGGGCCTATGGAATATGTTTCGAAACCGGAGTGCTCTCACTTGAATATCAACCCGAAAATCCGAGAACTTTGTAGTTCGGATCAGGATTGAATTAAAGAGAGGATTAAAAAAAATAAAAGAGAATAAATTAGTAGGGTGAAGGACGGATAGTTTCGTATTTCGATCTGGAGCGCGACAGCTCGTAATTTGCAGTCTGTGAGAGAACGCCCCCCTCTGCTCACCTCACGAACAAACGGCTGGTCCCTCGAACTCTCGAATTAATTTTACACGTCCAAGCGAATCTCTCTCCCGTCCCTCGCGAACCCTCGTTTTACTTTACTCTCGTTTTTTTTTCACTCTTCATTCCCTTTTTTTTCTAATTGCTGCCATTTGCATGCGAGAGCGATATATTCCGAGTAACGTATCGTGCATAACTCCGCGAGAAATACTGTGAAGGCCTGTTAGGTTTTTTTCATCGATCTCCTAACGATTTATTTTACCCATTCGAAACAGGGCCAGAAATTGAGGACCAATCATACGAAATCATGAGAACAATTTAATAATACAATTATTATTATATTAACAAATGTAATAACAATTATTAACATGAAACAACAATAATTGATAACCTTGTAGTTCACGCGATTTGAAACGAAGGAAAAAAGACATTACAATAATCTAAAATGTTCGAAAATTAACTTCCCCTTCAAGTCGATAATCTATCGAGAGAATGAGAGTAAAACTGATTAAAAAAATAACAAAAGAACAAATGGCTCGTCATCTGTGTACAAACAAAAATAAAGAAAATAACATTTAATCTAAAACGTTCGAAGATTAGATTCGCCTTGAACTCAATGATCTATCCACAGAGCGAACGTGAAACTGCATAAAAAAAGAGGAAGGAATAGCTCGTCTATCTTCGTACAAGTAATCTTAAGTTTTTTTCCCATCTCCAAACAATCGTGATTTCACGTTGATCGAGCGGCTGTACACGTCGATTCCCGATGCTTTCCGGTCACTGCTCAACTACAAAAAATAATAGTAAAAACATCAAATACCTTTCTGTCTTCGTACAATATAAAAAAATCTAAAACGTTCGAAAAGTAGTTTCTCTCTCAAGTCGACACAGCGAGCGCGAAGCTAACCAAAGAAATAATAATAAAAGAACAATTGACTCGTTCATCTATGTACGAAAAAAATGTAATCTAAAACGTTCGAAAATTAGATTCGCCTTCAAGTCAACATTCTACCCACAGAGCGAACGCGGATCCGAATAAAAAAGAACAAACGGCACTTCTATCTTCGTAAAAGTGATTTTAAGTTTTTTTGCCATCTCTAAACAATGGTGAGTTCGCGTTTGTCGAACGGGTGGGCACTTCGAGTCCCGATGCCTTCCGGTCATTGGCCCAAAGTTGTGTGTGCACGGAGCGCCGGGCGATACGTATAGCTGGCCGGCAGCGACTGAGGCTAGAACACGAGCGGACAAAGAGATCGGGCGGGATCGCGGGAGAGTCGACAGGAGTTTGCGTCGCAGCACGAAAGGAACGAGAGATCGTTTTAACGAGAATCTCTTTGGAAGCGCGCTGTTTACGAGACTGTATCCGGAAGTCCGAGAGAACGAAACCACGGCGCCAGACAAACCGGCCTTGTATTTACCCCCTTGCTCGAACTGACGATGGCATCCGCCCCGATGAATGTCACGTCTACTGTACAGTTTCGCCGTCGAGCTTCCGCAGAGCCGTTACGCTGAAACACGGTGGTGGGGTCGGCCGGCAGTAAAATAAAGTGCTGCCTCGCCGGGAACGAGAGCAGAGGTGGGACAAAAGAGGAACGGGATGGAAGCGGGCGGGATAGAAAATCGTCACGGTTTACGAGCCGCGTCGTTTAATATTGAAGAAAACACTAAGGACGATGATTCGTGGCGCTGCGACCGCAAACGCTTAACGTCGAAGCTTCCAGCTAATCTTCGCGGACCGAGGGAACGTTGCAAACAATAAATTAAAAATTGCCCTGCGGTGCGCATCGTTACGGGAATAAATTACGGCTATGTGTTCTTTAAACTATTTTTATATTCGCTTCCAAAGAAAGTGTCAGTGGAATTAATAAAAAAGTAATTAAAAAAAAGTACCGTGCACTAAAAAAAAAATGTGTGATAATCGTGCGCGGGCCCACTATGGAAATTTCTTCGACTGTGTAATTGTACCGGGGAAGAAGGGGGAGGATTTTAATTGATTTGCACATTAGGGCAACTTAAATTCTAACTAATCGCCCGAGACAACACAAACAAAAGATACATAATAATAAATTGTCCTACGACGGGCATCTTTACGGGAACAAACTATCCCGATGTGTCTCTTTAAAAAGATTTTATATTCACTTTAAAAAAAAGTGACGACCTAATAAAAAAAATTATAAAATAAAAAATAAATCATGTTCGCACGTTTCTACCCGACTACGACAAATTCTCCGACCGTCTAATTGTACCACGAAGCAGTAGGGGGGGAGGGGTGAGGGGGAAATTGATTTACCGCGAGAACATAAAAAGACATGTTTATTTATTTGAGTGAAAACGGGCCAAGCTCAATTACAAGCCCAATTACAATTACAATAACAATAAAAAATTGTCCTACGATGCGCGTCGCTACAAGAGCAAATTATCCCAAGGTCTCTCTGCAAACTATGTCATACTCACTTTAAAAAATTCAAACGCAACAACAAAAGTAAAAAAGAGTATTAAAAAACAAATAAAAAAAGTATCGTCCACTAAACGACAAATTTGTACTAATCGTCCTCGCACATTTCTACCCGACTACGACAATTTCTCCGACTGTGTAATTGTACCAGGAAGCAGGAAGGGCGAAGCCGGTGGGGGGGGGGAGGGGGGGGGGTATAATTGATTTGCAAATTAGTATAATAAAGTCAACGTCACATGGTCTGGGGATAGTTGGCGTTGTTTCGTCTTGTTAATTGGCACGTACGTCGTACAATATCATTGGTGGCCGTCGAGGGGAGGAGGGGGGGGGGGGGGGGGGGGGGGGGGGGGGGGGGGGGGGGGGGGGGGGGGGGGGGGGGGGGGGGGTTTGATCGATGACGCGGAAATAATTGAAAGGGAAACCCAAATGTAAATAGGTGGAACGGAAACGTTGAAAATCAGAGGGCACTGAAGCGGAGCGTAGGATCACCGCGATTGAGGACTAACACGCAAACCAGCTGATTGTTTGACATTGGGCCGTGACGGGATTATTCGTCCCTGTAGGTTCTTCCGCGAAATCGAAGCACTGTGTGTATCCTGTGCGCCGCCCCCCCCCCCCCCCCCTCCGCGGCGATTCGGGCGACACCGCGCGGCTCGTTATTGAGACAGGTACATGAATAATGCACGTACCGTGTGCGTCAACCGCGACGCTACAGGCGCCCGCAGCGCTCCCCGGCACACATACGAAGCACGCTAGAACGAGCCTACGCGACCCGATAGTTGCAACGTCGTCGTCAACGTTCTCATAATTCATGACGTCGCGGACATACTCGAGAGGCAACTCGTCACAGGGGAGATTCAGGCTGTCCCCCTCTTCGCCTCCCCCCCCCCCCTCCCGGCACACGCCGCAGACTCCTATGCGGAGGCACAAGTTGCAACGATCGCGCGTCAACGTCGCGAACGGAATAGCAACGACACGTGTACTTCTCCGTCGAATATCATAGCGAAATAATATCATGCCCGGGTCACGTCACCCAGCACGCGTGGATATTGTGGAGATGGGTGTTTTAAGACAAACTTGACTTTTTTTTTTTTTAGGTGGATTTACGCAGATAGACAAGGGCCAATAAGGTAAACGGCACAGTTTCCGACGCTGCCCCAGTTGCCGCCATTAATCGCAATTTATACTAATAATAAATACGGTTTACGTTAAATACAAACGAAATTGACGGCATGTTGAACGGTTTAACTCTTGATTAATGCCGCGATACGTATGTTTTTAATACAATATTCCCTTTAACAATTGAAGATGGCGGAAACTGGGCCGTTTACCTTAGTGCTACTACTCGTGGCGCTTGGCTATCTGGGTTGGCACCCACGAGGTCGCAGTGGGGGGCGTGGGAAATCCCAAGAGACTGAAGTTATGAAGTGATTTTTTTTTTATTATTAAATTTTTTTTGTGGAAAATCTTTATGTCTGGAAGGATATTCGTTTTACTTGAGAAGCAACCCGACAGAGGGGAGATTCAGACTGCCCCCTCCCCGCCCCCCTCGCCCCTTCCCAACTGCAGCCTCGTATACAGTGGCACAAGTTGCGACGATCGCGCGTCAACGTCGCGAACGGAATAGCAATGGCGCGTGTAATTCTCTCATCGAGTATCATCGCGAAATAATATTATGCCCGACTCACGTTACCCGGCATACATGAATATTGCAGAGTCTGGCGAAGTTTCGAGAAAATCTTGCCTTAGTTTTTTTTAATTTGGATACACCTAGGCACACCTGAGATCACAGTGGAGCTTCCTGCACTGTAAAGAAATCAATGACTCAAGTAAAATTCTTTTGCGGGCTGCCAAAGAAAAAAAGCTATATTATATGCGAACTTGTTACTTGGTCGATGTAAAAAAGATAAGAAAATGCGTCATTTTTTAGCGGAGCTACGAAGATAAATCTGGGTCGGTTTTCCAAGGCCCCAGTGTCCTATGTAAATTATATATGAATCGTATTCGATAATCTTTTTCAGAATTTTTATCGGTTCAATTTTTCCATTTTCAACCATCAAAAACTATTAAAAAAAGAAAAAGTACTTAATTTCGTACCGTAATGAAGAGATCGAGACCCGTTAAAAATAACGCTATTCGTGTTTTGTGAATATGCGCATACCAGATTTACCGAGAGAACATAAAAACACATGTTTATTTATTTAAGTGAAAAAATCTGGGTCATTTTTCCAAGGCCCCAGTGTCATGTGTAAATTATATATGAATCGTATTCGATAATTTTTTTCTGAATTTTTATCGGTTCAATTTTTCCATTTTCAACCATCAAAAACTATTAAAAAAAGAAAAAGTACTTAATTTCGTACCGTAATGAAGAGATCGAGGCCCATTAAAAATAACAGTATTCTTGTTTTGAGAATATGCGCATACCGGATAGCGCTTGTCAGAGCGGTCAGTGAATATTCTAGGAATTTGTCTCGCGCCGTAAACAATGGGTATAAACCGCAAGGGATGTTTGAGGCGGACATAGACAGGACGGGACCGGCGCGAGAGTTGCTATAAACGTGCGCCGGAGAGAGGGGAGAGGGGGGGGGGGTCGAACTATACCACGATGGCATCTTCAAATTTCGAGCCCGGTAAACGTCTTTCATGCGGGGAGCCCACACGAGAGTCTACGGCCCTCTGTGCACCGTATACGCGGTGGGAGCGAGAGAACGAGGACCCTGGCAAAGTCCTCGCATTCGTACGGGCTGAGGTAAGTATGCCTGCGGGATGCTCCCTTAGCTCCGACCTACATACGCCGCATTGCACGTACAGCCCCCTGCCTACAGTTATCATCTCCACGGTTGCGAACGTGCGCCGATAAATAGATGCAAACACGTGGACGTTCTCGGGCACGGAATTCAGCCAGCTGTGCGACTCGTGTATAAAATTATAAAATATCTTCCAAACACATTCCGCCCGCGGAGCATCTCGCATATTCATTTTTCTCGGAAGGTAAAAGTGCGAAAAGTTGGACACGTCCCAGTCGTCGGACGCTCCCATGCCGATTTCATTAGTTCCGAATTTAAGTATCAGAAATCCAATGTGAGACTTGTAATCGCGTCAAGAAACATTACTCGATGCACGGAAAAAAGTTGTACGAGGCTTAAGCAAAAATTATTATTTTTGCATCTTTTTAAAGACGGACGATATAGTGACAGGAAATTGGTACAAGCGTTGATCTAGACGTAGATCTATGAGTGATCTGCGTAGAAGTGTCATAAACTGGGCCTTTTACCTTAGCCCGGATTTGGACTCTTGTTATTTTCATTCGTAATAAAAAAAAATCATTTTGTAATTAATCGATGTGTTTTGGAAACTAGAAACTATCATCTTGACAAAGGATGAACCGATTTTCACAAAAAATGTGTTCTTCACCAATTAATAACTGCTGGAATCTGAGGATGGTCTTAACCGTCCGAGCATCGGTACTTTTACCTTACGTTTTACAGAGATAAGTATTCTACTCACTCATCGTTGATAATATGCAGGACGCTCTTTGGCGCCCGGTGAATATTTGATGTATATCTGGATCGGACACGCGTGCTCTGGAGTAGAATCCGTGGAGGAGGTCGGAGTGCAGCGGATCGGAGAGAACAGCTTATCAACAACGTTTCCGTTCAAGCGAGAAAAGCAACGGGTGTGAATAAAGCGAGGTCGGAGGAAGGGCGAGAAGCCTTGTTCACGGTTTCCGCACACGTCCTCTCTCTCAGTCGCTCCTCGACTGTTGAGAGGGAGAGTCTGTTTTCACCGTGCTTGTTGTTTTGCGGACTCCTCCCCCCCCCGCCAACGGCAGCGACGAATTCCTGAGAGCTCGAGAACGGACCGGCAAAGCCTTCGGGGCTTTTGTTTCCACCTGGACACTCCTCATCCTTTTCGCCACTGTTTCACGCCACGGAAAAAAAGCTCTCCACTTTCGCCTCTACCTAACGAACGAAGGCCGATTTTATCGCTCGATCTTTTCGCAAGCTATTTTCTTTGCTTCCTCGGACAAAGCAGCTTCCTTCGATTTGTCAAAGAATCTTTCGTATTTTCAATTTTCGTCGCGTACTTTCGCGAACGAGCTTTCTCCACCGATCCTCCTATTTCCGCAAACTCGACCGATGAGTTTTCTCGTCTAGCGCGTTATATTTCTCTTCGAACTATGTTCGATACGGGTGTACTTTTATATCTGTTTTATTTTTCCTTTCTCCAGCCCCGCGAACGTGCAAACGGCAAAAGGCGATATCGCCGAGAGGCGTTCCGAGCGAACGGCTGACTGACGCGGGGCGCATCGGTGCGCGAGAACATTGTCGACTGATCGTAAAATAAGGTATTACTTTATTTTACGATCGGTCAGTTACAGCGCAATGTCGGGCGGATCGCTGGGACACGCCGCGACACGATGAGATGGCCACAGGGCGAGCAGTGGCCGAGTGAATTGGAGCTCGCGCTCACACGCAGTGGGCTCGGGTTCGATTCCCGGTCTGGCACCAATGGATTTTTCTATGTGCTTTTCTGTGATCCCCAGTGGTTCGGATTCCACTTTAATTTGTAGGTCCCTCTTCTCTCAAAAAGTAACATTAACCAAGTCACACACAACCCACATAATTAACAAAAACATTGAAACGTTGGCCGATATGGTATATACCCGGTGGCCAGGTTAGCGCCCTCTAGTGGTTCTAGAGGGTATAACCAAATTAAATAGGAGAAGAAGAAGATGAGATGGCCACGCGGATGTAAGAACTTTCTTTTCGCGAACAAAGCGACGCTAGTCGAGCATCGTCTCTAATTGGCTCAAAGATCCTTGGTAGTGCGACCGAGAGAGGCGCGGGGAGCGCCGTAAGCAACGGGCTGGACGAGGAGGCTGCGATCGGATCGCTTTAGTCCGAAGCGGACGAGCTACAACTCGCTGCAGCTTCGAGAGCGATGGCGGACGAAAATTAAACATCTGATCGCGTGGCAGGAACGCCTTTCTTTACATTGAGGTAAAAGTACGAATGCTCGGACGGTTGAAAACACATTCCGAGTTTCTAGCAGTTATTAATTGGTGAAGAACAATTTTGGCTGTGAAAGTAACCGAAACACATATCAAGCTGGTAGTTTCTAGTTACCAAAACACATCGATTAACCTTTCACGTACCGGTGTCTCGCTGAGCGAGATTTGCCAGGACCGCAACCTTTGACCGATTCGAGTAACAAGTTAACGTGCTAAAAAAAATCTGAAAAAATGCACAGACGTAAAAATTCCAACTCGTCTATAGTTTGTGTCAACTAAAAGAACTTCTTTGTCATTTATAAATTAAGTCCATGAAAAAATTTTATTTACGCGTCGAATTGGATCTCTAATACTTAAACTCGGAATAAATAAAATCTGCACAAGACTGTCCGACAACTGGGACGTGTCCGAGCATTGGTACTGTTACTACGGCTCGCTGCAGCTTCGATGCGCGAAAAAAAAAATCTGATTGAGTGGCAGGAACGTCTTTTTTTACATTAAGGTTTGCGTGAGTAGTTCTCGGCGAATTGAGAGCTTCGGCTGCGTTCAACACTTACGGATATTTCAACTGCGATGCGCGGTTGTCGAGGGAACGAAAGTGTGTGTAATGGCTATACCGCGGACAGGAATATGTATACATATATATATAAATGTATGTAATATGTACATATACACACGTCGACCGCATCTCGCTGAACGCCCGAGGGTTTCGCCATTTTTTGCGAAAATTCTTCGGCTAACTCACCCTCTTTTGTGCCGCACATTCTCCGATCGGTGCGGTTATTTTAATGGAAGCAAAAAAATTCTGCCCTCGAAATTCCGTTTACCGACGGAATTTCGAAGCCCGAGACCATCGAAACTAGCTTCTCCAAACAACTCCGACGATAACGCTTGCATTCCATTTCATTTATTTGTACAACGATATTTAACGTTAATGTTACATCATAAAGTCGATAGAAAAAAAAATATTACATCCTTAAGAATTATTCGACATTGGATTCGTCGTATTTACAAGGTAAACAATCGATCGACGGACAAAGACTGCAACGACGAAATTTAACTCGCGAACGATTGCACACTTTGTTTGTGCGTTTTCTTTATTTTTTTCCACCTTTCGTGCACACATGTTCTCGTGAAGAGACATTGTGCATATTTATTTATCCGGCTGCAGATTTATAATTTGTAAACTTATTTTCTGTAAATTGAAATAATAATAATAATAATAATAATAATAATAATAATAATAAATTCGTCTATTTTCCTAAAATCGAATAAAAAAATTACGTCCTTAAAAATTGTTCGACATCGGATTGGTCGTATTTACAAAGTCAACAATCGATCGACGGACAAAGACTGCAACGACAAAACCGAACTCACGAACGATTGCTCTATTTATCTACGCCTTTTCTTTTTTCATCATCCAATTTCGTGTACTATTTCCGATCATTTTCGAGCTATCCCTTCCCCACCGTACATTTCACATAGCACGAAAATATTTTCGAAAGGTTTCAATAATATTTTTGTGAAATATTTCAAACATTTTATCAATATTGAAAAATATTTGTGAAACGTTTTAAAAACATTTACCGCAAATATTTTTGTCCGCTGATAAACTTTACGTTGAAATATTTTTTTAAATACCTCAGCCAGACGTGAAAGATTGCATCACCAACCCAAATTGCATATACACACCCGCCTAAGCGCGGAACACACATAGAAATATTTCGTTCAAACATGAAATTAAAAAAAACTTCAACATTTTTTATCGCTACGTTTCAGAAATAATTTCAGATGCCTGGAAAGCTTAAGTGTCTTTCTGAAACATTTAAGAAACCTTTCGTTAGAATATTTTGTAGAACGTTTCAAAATATTATTCTCACATACCCTAGCAAGTTGATGGACGGCTGCTTTTAGGGGAAAAAAACTAAAAAATGGACCGAAAAACGGACCCGTCCGTTGCGGAACGAAACGGACCACAAAAACGGTAAAACGGACCGTACGTTTGGATTGGTCCTTTTTCGGTTACGGAAACCGAGGAAGGACCCAACATTTTTTATAAAAATTTTTGGCTACGTTTTTTTTATTTTTCTGTTGTTTTTCTTTTAATTCTGTTTTTAATGAAAGGACAGAATATAAATACGATCTTGGTCCTTTTTCGGTTGCGGGAACCGAAAGCGGACCAAAGGAAATTTCTCGAAAAAAACCGTTCGGTCCGTTTTCGGTTTCCGCAACAGAAAAAAGACCAAATGCCACCAAAAAATGTACAGTACGTTTTGTCGTTTTTTACGGTCCGTTTTGTTCCCCAATGGACGTGTCCGTTTTTCGGTTCGTTTGCAGTCCATCAACTTGCTAGGGTATTTTAGAAATATTTCCCAAGATTTCAAAGATCGAAAACATGTCTAAAATTCATTTAAAACAATTCGCCGCAACCCGAGAATTTCGCCCAGTCTCGACGTCACCGTAAAAATACATAAAATATCGCCGGCCCCGCGTCCCTTATCGCCTAGATTTATTTGTCACGGAAGATCGAACTCTCGTACCCTACGTAATAACAGCTGTTAACCTGCGCCACCGCCAGGGGGCAGCACGGTATCACGCGAGCGCAGGCGCGTCGCCCCTGTGTCGCCGCGACCGACACCTGAGTCTATTTTTGCTGAGATCCTCCTGTATCTCACCGAAGCTCTTGCTCCTCGTTTCAGGTACGTAGAGGAAAACGAACACAAAAGCGAGGAAGCTCGAGCCGGAGAACACGAAGTAAACGATGTGAGCCTTTCCGTCGAGATCGCCGATGACTTGATAACCCGAGACTTTCGACACGGCGAAGCCGAGAATCCCATCGGAGACGGTGATGGCCGCACCGGCGATGGCTTTGGCGCTGGTGGGGAAGAGTTCACCAATGAGGGCGTTCGGCAGCGTGCCCAGCCCGACCTGATAGGCGATCTGCAGAAGTATGACGTCGATTACCGGCAGCAGATTAATCGACGAAACGTCGTTACCCTGTGAGTCCAGCAACAGGTAAATCGCCAAAATTCCCAACGTCACGGCAGATCCGAGGGTGGAGACGATGAGCAACGGTCGTCTTCCGGCGTCCTCGACCAATCCGGTCGAGAGCGTCCCCGAAACGAGACCCACCGCTAACACGATTATCGTCGCGATGTTCGAATCGATACCTATATTAGTTTTTCTGAACAGATTCTCGAGATACTGCATCGTGCTGAAGCTGCCGCTGAGCTGCTGAGCGACGATGAGGCCGAGGACGATCAGGAAGGCCGTGCGGTTGTTCGCCGACAAGAGTCGCCTCAACTTGGCCCTCCAGTCCTCGGAGTCGACGCTGCTCTCGTCGATGTTCTTGTGGACGATCTCGAGTTCCTGAGCCGCCTCCTCAGGATCCTCGATGCCCTTGAAGAAGGCTATGGCTCGCAGCGCCTCCTCGTTTCGACCCTTCGTCGCCAGGTAGTACGGACTCTCCGGGAACCACATGAAGGTCGCGACGAAGACTATCGGGATGAGCAGCATCACCACGCCGAGCGCCGTGTAGGAGACCCAAGGACCGACGCTGCACGCCAGCAGCGAACCCGTGAACACGTTCACCGCTATGAGCGTTCCCAAAGCTCCGCGGATACTCGTGTCCGCGACCTCCGACACGTACATCGGATTCGTCGTGTAGGACATGCCGACACCCACGCCCAACACTATCCTGGACGCGTAGAGGGCGCCCACGTTGTTCGCGAAGATGACGATTATCCAACCGGCTATGTAGAAGAGGCTGCTGAAGAGGAGACAAAACTTTCTTCCGTGCCGCGAGGCGAGCGACGCACCGATGAACGGACCGATCATCGAACCGATCACCGTCAGCGACACTATCCAGGAACCCTCGTCGCTCGTTATCTTAACGGGCACGTCGGCGCCGTCCATCAGCCGGGAGAGGATCGTCGTCGACCAACCGTAGACCGTCCCCGCCGCTATCATCGACAGCGTCGCTGAAAATCGAGATGGGAAGCATGATTGAATTTTTTTTATTGTATTGGAATTTAGCTTTTGAGAGGTGGTTTTTTTATTTTTTTTTGCGTTTGTAAGTCAGACTTCTGTCGACGCAAGGCGCCCACTCCGCGTCCCGAAGTCCCGCTTCGCTACGGTTTCGGGCAGTGTGACTTATAAGGTAAACGTACCAATGCCCGGACACTTAAGGGAGCAGTCCCAGTCCCTGGACATGCATGGAATATCGTATTTCCATCTCTTGCATGCACGCCTTGTCCGGCCACTGGGACCTGTCCGGTCATTGGTGCGTTTACCTTAAACGGTTGAGAAACTTCCGTTTGAGAACTTTACGTTTAAGAAACGACTTTTTTTTAAATTAATCTTTTGCGAGGTTCTTTTTTTATAAGAAAGTTCTGATTGTTAAACTGTGTTTTTTTTCGCTAATCTTTTTGAACGGTTTTGTTGAATTGCATTTTTTTATTTTAGAAACGTCCGTTATTTGGATGCGAAGCTGGAAGGTCTTGAGGGTTTATAGAATTACCCGATATCGACGCCATCCACTGTTTCCATTGTGTCCGCCCGCGCTTCTTCTCCATCGTGAGGACCAGCACTCGCGGACTTTCCTCCTGCGGGTCGATCTTGAAGAACACAAAAAAAAAAATTTACAATCAACAGCTAATGACAAATATTCGAACGATCAATCTGGTACCTAAGTAACAAAGTTCAATATTTTTTTATCTCAGTTTCGATTCCTTGAGCCACAAAATTATTAAAGCTATTATTTTAATGATCGTGAATTGTTGTTTTTCTAAATGTGTTTGACGATCCTTCAGATGGAAAATCATAATTTCTACCAGATTTCGATACGTTTCATTCAATGACTGTGCATAAAAAATCAAAGAAAACGTAAAATTCGTTCCACGTTAGATTTCCGTTCTTCAAATTCTTCCTACCGTGCGCTAAATTCTACTGCGCATGCGCTCAGCGGCTGCCGCGCAAATCCAGCGTTCGTGACGTACCTGGACAAACATTGGCCCGATGAATTTTGTATCTAAATGACAAAGTTCAATAATTTTTTTTATCTTTCAGTTTCGCTTCATGAAACATGAAACGTGAAATTGCTAATCATAATTTCTACGTAATTTCGCTACGTGTCATTCAACAAAACTATCCACAAAAAAAAAATCAAAGAAAACTGAAAAACTCGTTGCACCTTAGATTTCCGTTCTTCAAAGATACTTCCTACCGTGCGCTAAATTCCACTGCGCATGCGCTCTGCCTCTGCCGCGGAAATCACGCTTTCGCGACATAACCTGATATTCCGTAATCTCGGCAGCGTTGCGAGGGCCGTGTGAATTTAATCGCGGCGTGCGAACACGGCGCGGGGTGGGGGGAGTTTAATAATCGTCGACGATGCTTTCAGTTGCGTAGGTTTGCTGTTCTCACCAGGGCGTCTATGGCGGCGGTCATGGTGTGTCCCTCGATCGATCCGGTGATCGCGCCACGAGGTGCGAACGGCAGGTTGTATACACGAAGACGAACGTTGCTAGAGATTCGTCGTAGTAGAAAACGCGCGGGCGCGCGCGCCTTACCGTACGTATATATATATATATTATATATATACGAACCGAAGACGGGTTGTGCGCGGGATCGATCGTGTGTGACCACCGCTACGCCGACTAATGAGCAGCGCTGCTACTCGGTTTGTTTTTCCGCTCTAGACGTACAGCTCTTTGGAAACTCCGAGAATGTGTACCGCTCGTTGTCGGTGCGCATGCGCGACGGTTAGACGTCTCGCTAGCGATATATTTATAATCTACTGACCAGCGTCGCGACGATGATATCTTGGAACGGGCTGATGGTCGGACAGCACGTGCTCGCCGAGTCAGCGTTGTGTTCGAAGGCTTTTTAAGATTGGCCGGCACGAAATACGAGCTGGAGGCCAGAGGTGCCTTCCATATGGCCTTTATTGTTATTGTAACGTGACTGCGCATGCGCACGGTCGTTTTTGGTACGAATTCGTACAAGGACCGTGCGCATGCGCGGTCACTTTATAGTAACGATAAACGCCAAATCGAAAACACTTCTGAGGTGCTTTGCATTTGACCTTTTTCGTTATTGTTAGGTAACTTAAGGTAAGCGCATGCGCACGGCCGTTTTTGGTACTAATTCGTACGGGTAAGTGCCGTGCGCATGCGCAGCCACTTGACAACAAAAATGCCGAAATGAACCTCAGTAAGAATTTGGGCCGGAAATTTTGGAGGGAAAAAGAAGATGGCGCCCGAAGATCTCATAGTTTTTGTTTTGTTTCAGAATCTTTTCGGCCTGGTCCATGGAGGTTGCCGGTTGATGAAGAATCCATGCATTGGGAACATTGCGTCGAGACACACGCCGAAGAGGAAGAAGAGGAACACGGAGGAGATAAGATTGTAACGACGCGGTCACTGCGAGGCGGACCCGACGATCGTATCGAGTTTCCAGAGCGCGCGTCGTTAATCAGGCACGCTTCGGACGATTATTCTGGCACCGTTCGACGGAGAGAAAACGAAAAAAAAATTCTCGCCAGAGAACGGAAAAAAATGCTCCCAGCGCCTCGCGCTGCGCTAATCGGGAGGAATGCACGAATAACCGATAGGCACATTTCGACTGTGAAACTTATGAGCTTCAAGTAAGAAATTACTTCCCTGCTATAAGTTGTTGTCAGGATTCATAGTGATTCGAAATACTTGCTAAAACTATTCGTATCACTTAATTTATTCGCGATAAAATCGGACGCAGAAGTTTCGGTCGCTTTTCCCGATCGAAAGCGTTCATTGTGCGCATGCGCCATTTTCGCCAGGTTCGCTTCGAGCAAGAATCACTTCCGGTTGAATGTTCTTTTGTTATTCAACTAAGGAAAGTTATGCACGTGCGAATTTCCTGAAACGGTAGATGAGAATCCGAGAATCGATGTCTTAATTTGTTGCTTAATTTATTCGCATTAACTGAACGCCGAAGATTCGTTTACTTTCCACGATCGAGTACGCACATGTTGTGCGCATGCGCCAGTTTCGCCAACTCGCTTCGAGCAAGAATCTCTTCCGGTTGAAATTGTTTTTATCCTTCTCAAAGCGGCAATGCACGAGAGAATTTCCGGAAACGACAGACGAGAATTCGAGAATTCACGTTCCACCGATTCGAGAACCGTTACACGGATGTGTAATAGTCGGGTAAGGGCCTTTTCGACACGCTCGGAACTGCCGTAAGGCACTCGTGGATTTCGCCAACGTTTTCGTTTGCAAAGCGGAGCGAAAGTTCGTTTACGATTATGGGGACGAAACGATCACAGCGAACACCTCGGGAGAGTTTCTATTCGGCCTGTTATCTCGTTGCTTCTCTCGCTAGATAGCGAGGCAAAGTTTCACTGGCTTCTATGAACTTGCGCGCCGGGGAGATTGCTCAACAGCCAGGTAATGCCTGTGCACGCTCGTTATCCCGCCACTTCCAATACCGTCGATTTTACAGCTGCATCCAAACGATTACGTATTCACGGACCAATCGCGATCGTCCAGGATCTCGATCGAATTACCATTAACCGGAAATTTAATTTATTTAATTTACTTAATTTATTTAATTTATTTAATTTATTCAATTTATTTATTTTTTATTTTATAGTAATCGTTATTTTAATACAGAAACACATAAAAATCAGTTACTTCTCTAATCATAGAACTGTGAAAAAAGAATTGACGAATAGTTAAAAAGCATTGAGAACATAATTTTCATCATAAACATCGAATTAACGTGACCCGGTAATTTTATTTGTGTATTTTATTTATTTATGCACAGTAATCGCCATTTTAACACAGAAACGCAGCAAAATCAGCTTCTCGACTTCAAATCATACAATTGTGAGAAAAATTTGACTAAAAGTCACAACGCATCGTAAAGAAAATATTTAGAACATAACTTCATCATAAAAACAATTTTTTAAAATGCCCGTCTGAAAAATTGATAATGTAAATTTGTCAAGTTCTCGAGTGCAGATTTTCATATCGCTACGATACGAACCTTGTCGGTTGTCTGGCTCATTAAGAATCTCTCAGTTCATGGAATGGCCGTAAAGTCCGCGCGTCTTTGATGCGCGATGATTAACCGTCAGTTTCCGCGCACTATCGTTATATCACTTTGCGAGATTAGAGTGAGACTGAAAAGTTTTCAGCGAGGCTCGTAAAGAGATTCTTCGAGATTTACGTTTATTATATCAGCGGTACGCAGTCGGAGAATCTCGTTTTCGTGACGGGCGTCTTTATTGGCGCGTGTTCCTCGCTCGATCGGTAAATTACACTAACGTTCGAGTCATTGGGCGTTCCGCCCTCGGCCGCACGCGAACAAAAGAGTCATCGAGTACTCGCGACGTTTCTTCTGCTCGCCGTGCACCATCGTTCACCCTATTTATCCGACATCGCTTAATCCGCCTCGCCCGTAAATAAGCGACGGAGAGATCCGTCACGAACGTCCCTCTCTGCCACGCGTTCAATTGACCTTAATCTTATTATTAGTAATTATAATCACATACGCGCCCGGGGCCGATTAAGCGGGAGGTCCGGCGTGCGAGGACGCTAATTGTAAGTAGCCGGCTGCAAACGCTCATCCCCGAGATTAACAAAACCGGAAGAAAATCGCTGCATACATATATATACGCGCGATGCTCGGAAGCAGAATTGTTTCGTAAGAAATAAGAAGCGGATTATTTGTTGCAGAATGTAAAAAAAAAATGGCTCGAGACAGCGAGCAGCTGTTCGACAACCGGCTGCGACCCGACTGCGCGCCGCAGTCGTCCGACTCTCTCAGAGTCTTGCGAGTGATTTTCCCCCCATGCGCTTTCCACTTTATCGCCAGTGTAAACAACTCTCGGGCATTGACGGATCGCCTCGAAAAAGATACACGAACCTTAGCTCGTTCGTCGGCGATAAGAACGATTACGCTTTCTCGTGAATTACGACGATACTCGAGGGAAGAGAGTTCCGCTCTACTGCGCAGTGTGTGCACGCAGCGAGAGAACTTAACCTAACTTTCCTCGATCGACTCGCCTCGTGTTTATCTTCGTTCGAGTCGAGACTCTGAAACATCGAACTGCATCGAAATTATATTATATTTGAAGGATAAATGTGAACCACGTAATTGGACTCGAAACTTTACACGTCAAAGGAAAGAGTCGTTGAATATAGCGAAAGAAAAATATCGCGTAAATAACGACGAGATTTCGAGTCGAAATATCTTTGAAGTGTTCTCGTCTCCGCAAACTTTATTCCCTGAGCTGCGCAGGGTGTGCGGCGAGGTGCATACACGCGTCCTCGAAAACATCAAAAAACTAGTCTTGTTAACGAGAGGAAACAGGTTTGCGGACGAATGTCAAGGACACTTCTTGGTTGCGGTGAAAAGTTGTAATTGGAGAGGACCGGTACGAGTGTCCGAGCGACTCGTCGCCACGGTGTGTGGACTGGTATAGATGTTTGCTGGAATATTCGCGTGTCTTCGTGTGTTTGACAAGCGAGAATGATAATAATACGGTAGATTAAACAGATTTAACGAATAATTGGTATCACGCACGAGGAGTTGATCATTATAGGGGCGATTATCGTGCTGTTCCACTAATTACTTTCACGCGATACGAAACAGCTAGTGGCGGGCGTGGAGGGGGAAGAGGGGGGCGAGAGGAGATCGTTCGAATAATATAATCGACTTTACTGTATCCTGGATTGTTTCCGGAACATCAGTTACAAGCCTACGATGTTTGCGATTTAATAAGTTAATAGAAGTGTAATAGATTTCGTTGAACCCAGCGAACGGAGTTTAATACTCTGCAACTGACGATAATTTTTATTTATACTCACACAGAGACCGTTCAGCCACAGGCTTCAACCCGTCCAACCGTCCAGTTGATTAAACCCAGATATTTCGTGTTTGCGGGTCGCGATTATCGAGGGCCTGGACTCGAAAGCTCCAACCGATATCAACCGACCAACAGAGCACGCCTCGGCAATTTCATTAATTTCTGCCGTACTTAAACTGGATCAACGAGAAGTGCCGGAATAAAATCAACCGGCGTAACAGCTGATCGCCTGCGGTCGAGCGAAACAAGTAGAACAAGAACGCGATTAATGTTCTAATTGTAGTTTTTGCTGCACAGAACATGTGTTCCAGTCGTGACGGGCATCTCGATCTCCGGAAAGATCGTAACGATTTACGATTTTGGTAAAACGACGCTATAACGAGATATTGTTTTCGTGAGCGTATTAGTTCACGAGAGTTCGCCGAGGTGAGAGGGCGCTGCTGTCGCCCTCCGGATCCCCAACGGTCCCGGTCGCTTCTCGGCCAGTCCCGTGGAATTAGTACCTGCCAGCATTACTGCCGTACACTCCGGTGGAAAGGGCTCATCGCCACGGGACACCCGAACTTTGCTTCTCCAAAACTTCGTTGTCCCTCCAGGGGAATTAGCTCGAAGGAGTTGTCCGTTGTACGGGCGAAGGGTCGACAGGCGCAGACCAAGTGTCCAAAGACCTCTGAAAGCACCCGTGTCTTTGCGTTGAAAATAATTAAGCGAGAATAACCGACGGCTGCGCTTGGACTCGTAGTTAGCTCGCGTTAAAGTTGTTTAATTGAATACCCCGAAGCCCCACGCCTGTCTCTCTTCTTTCGTGGATCCGCTTACGGCTCCGGGCCGCGACATCGATACTTCCTTTAGTTCTTGTTCTTTTGTTTTAATCAATTAGACCGGGCCTGAAGCACCGCACTTTTAGGTACTCAGGACTGGCAACCGAGTAAACCGTGCCGGCCAACGTTGCACATAGGGGATTCGCGGATGGTTGGACCGCTTGGATTTTTTGTAGTTTTTTTTCGTTCACGAGTCTCTTCTCTCAATTATGTTCGGTGAGGCTGTATATAAAGCCCACTACTACACAGGTAGCCACGGTGTCCAGCGATCCTTGACATCCCGGAAGGGTCCTTGAAAAAGACCTGGAGTGTCCTCAATGGAATTCAATTTCACCTAATGTCCTTGAATTTTTTATTTGCCCGCTAATTTGCGCTTGTCTCAAAATGTATGTTACTAGCGACCGTCCGCAAAAATGTGTATCTCCGGTTCGCTGAGAAACATATATGTATTCGTGCACAGTGAGGTTTTTTTTCTGAACCGATTGCAAATTAAACGAAAAGGGTTATCGAACTAAACGTATTTCGTAGGTCGCACGCGATATGCATATTTTTATTTTTTAATAAATGTTCCAAAACAACCTGGAAATTTCCTGAAAATGTCCTGGACATGTTCTGGAATGTCCTAGAAATTGTCCTTGAATTTCGTACGGACTTTTCACTGGACACCATGGTTGGACAAAAAATTTGTTATCAAAAAGTAATTTCAATGGTTTCCATATGTCTGTCTGGACGGTACCGGAACTTCCCACCCATCCAAAAAGATAATTTTGGACATAAGAGATGACTTATAATTATCATCTGCACGGACATATGTAATCCATTTAGATCACTTTTTCATACCTGATGTCTTTTTGCTGCCTCGGTAGTGACGCGTCAACGCAACGAAATGCATCACTCGAAAAGAATGAATTACAAGAAGAAAACTCGATCGTTTCTCAGTTTTTTTTCGGTTGGATGATCAACCACAGAAAACATCTGCTGAAAATTCCCGGAGAAAAATTCCACGTTCTCTTTGGTCGGGAATCGATTCCGGGCCTACCGATCGTGGACACCGATACTTACCCTGCAGGAAGTCCGGTTTCGAGAACTCCGCGAATAAACGAGACTATGTCGGAACGAGTTCGGACATCGTGCCGGTCGCCGCCTGGCGGACGTTGAGGTAAACACGAAGTTCTTGCGCTCGAAGTTGGTTTTATTTTTTTTTCTTTACTATTTCCGCAAGGCGACAAATAAGTAACAACTTTATCATTAATTAAATAAGATCTGCATTTTACAAAGCAATAAGTTACATAGATTCCATACACGAAATAAAAACACTTTGACGCAGCTGGAGGGGGGCGAGGGGCGAATCGCGGCCGAATTTATACAAGTAGAATCCAGCTGACCGCGAGGCCCTCTGGTGGCGTCGATCGACGGTCGGTATACACGTGTAAAAGCGACCTGCGTGTCCATTGTGTGTTTGTGTATGTTTCGTGTCTGTACGCGTGTGTTTCTCTGTCGTGTGTCTCTCTTCGTCCTCCGTTAACTTGTACGGTATATAAACCTAGAAACTCGATACGGATAACACAGATTTTTTGATACCGTATCGAAATTTCGTTTACCTCTATAGATTGTATATCGTTAAAAATACCGAAATAGCAAGAGGTAAAGTCAGCGGTTACGCGGCGTAAACGCGGGTTTACAAAAAAAAGGAGAAAAAAAATGCAATGTATTCGTCCGGTCCGGGTTCGCCCTGGAAGACTGAGGGACTGAACGCGACGATTAATTAAATTCTCGTCGTCCCTATCGAGAGCGGCTAGCACCAAACCCTTGAACGAATTTTACAAACGGCACGCGAAACAGCGAACAACGACATGCAAGCCCACGAGCACTCGATTTATAAGATCGATGCGTAAATTCATTCATATTTTTTTTTTTGTATTTTTTGTTTTGTTTTCGTAATTGCAAAATTATTCGTCACTGTGTGTTGACCGTCTTCAGACGCTGGCTTACGTCCAAAGCACGAACGACGTAAGAAAACGCAGGCTGAAATCGCCTTTACAATTCTCGCGGCATTCTCACGTATTCACTATCGATTTCTCTCGTTCGGTGAATAACAAAAACAATGACGATTGAAAAACAGTCTTTGTAGAAAAAAAAAATTTATATAAGTGTGAGCACGATTAAAAAAGCACGTTACCGTCGATTCGGTTCGATTAGGCTGTGTGTGATTTTTGCTTCGTGAAACAATTCTCGCGCGGGTGAATCGATTAAATTCGGAACGATTCGGGCGTTCCGATCAATTTTTTTTAGTACTTTTCACGCGTGAGATTTTTTTTAGTGTACAAATTAATTAATTACGATTAGAGGATAAAAACGATAATACTAGAGTTTCCGTTCGCGGCGATCGACCCGGACTACGGCGACGTCGCCAATGTCTCTCGTCTCTCTAAACTTTCGTCATTCTCTTTTTCTCTCTCTCCGGTTTATCGAACTAGCACACGATACCAAAGACTTTGCCATCGTTCCAATCCTCGGTGCGCTCGTCGTGTTCTCTTCGCTATTCGATGAGCGAAAAAAAATATTACGTCGCACTCTTCAAATCCGTCGAAAGGCAGTCGGTTTCGCGTTGCGAAAACGCTCTATTCCTTCGGCTCAATCGTTCACTCGTGACCGTGGGTGTCTTTGACTTCTGGACCGGGCTCGGCCGGCGATATGGATCAGTCACTGCAACCGAAAAATAATTACTCATAAAATTATGACCCCAAAATAATCGAAATGTAATAAATGAAATTTGGTAAATGGAATTTGGTAAATGAAATTTGGTAAATGAAATTTGATAAATGAAATTTGATAAATGAAATTTGGTAAATGAAATTTGATAAATGAAATTTGGTAAATGAAATTTGATAAATGAAATTTGATAAATGAAATTTGATAAATGAAATTTGGTAAATGAAATTTGATAAATGAAATTTAATAAATCAATTGTTGAATACAAAATTTTACCTATCACTATTTTCGCTGGTGGCCTCCTCGCTGCAGTCCAGATCGAGTTCCCCCTGTATGGCGCTCTGAAGATCGTCGATTCGCTGCAGGGCGAGTCTGAGATCGTCTCGAGCGACTTTCGTCTCGGCTTCGGCGGCCTCCAGAGCTTTCTCGAGATCGCGTCGGGCGCGAGTGGCTTCCTGCTCGCGACCGGACGCCGCACTCGCCTCGTCCCGTACCTCGCGCAGGGATCTCTGCAATCTCCTCGCTGCATCCTGAGCGGTTTGTTCCTTGGTCCGCAACAGAGCGGTTTCGGTCTGAAGTTTGTCGACTGACTCCTTCAGTCGGGCTATTTGTGTCTGTCGGACGAAAGATACGAAGAGAGAGTTCATTATTACTGACCGAATAATCATAAGTTTTTTAAAATATAATATTTTATAAAATAATAAATATTTACCTCGAGACGTGCCCTGGTTGTTTGTTCGAGCTCCAATTTACTTTCGAGCTCCTTCGCACGGAATTCCAGTCGCCTGGTCGCGAGGCTGTTAGCGGTCGGGTCGCCGAGCTGCTCGACGGACTCCAATCGCTGACTGAGTTCGGATAATTGATCCTTCAACGAAGATTTTTCCGCCTCCAACGAGGCTATCTGTACCTGCGCCTCCTGAAGTTGCGACTGCTCGGCGGACACCTGCTGGACGGAGGCGCGATACTTTTTCAACACCTGGAGGAACAAATAATTACGATTATTATTTAACGAAAATTTTATTCAACGAAAATTTTATTCAACGAAATTGTTATTCAACGAAATTGTTATTCAACGAAATTGTTATTCAACGAAATTGTTATTTAATGAAATTATTATTGAACGATTATTATTAAACGAAAATCAAATCTAAATCGGGTTTTAAAAAATCTTACCTCAGCCAATTCCTCTTCGTTCTCTTCGAGCTGTGACACCAGCTCCGTCCTCTCGCGATTCGCCGCATTGGCGCGTTCCTCCGCTTCGGATCTCGAGCGCGATGCTTCCTCGAGGGCGGCCTGAGTCTCGTTCAATTCCTGTTCGAGGGCCTGCCTGGCCTTTGCAGCTACGGCGCGGGCGCACTCGGCGTCCTCCAATTGGTTCTTCAACTGCCGGAGGGCCGCTTTGCTGCTTGAATCGCCTTTGGAACGCTCGAGCATCGTCTGGGCGTCTCTCAGAAGGGCTCGAGTTCGCTTGAGGTCCCTCTTCAACCTGTTACGAAACGTTACGTTAGTATTTTTATTTTTATTTCTTTATTCTTTAAAAATAACTTATTTGCTAGAGGCGATAGGTAAACAACTGCGGCACGCCCGAGGTCACTCTTCAGCCTGTCACGAAACGCGTTAGAATTTTCATTTCTTAAAAATAAATGATTCGCCAAAGACTGTAGACAAACAACTGCGGCACGCTTGAGCTCCCTCTTCCGCCTGTCACGAAACGTCACGTTAGAATTAATATTTTTTTTTATAAATGATTCGCCCAAGATTGTAGATAAACAACGGCCGGATGCTTGAGTTGCGCCTTCAGCCTGTGACGAAACGTCACGTTAGCATTATTTATTTCTATTTTTTTAAATATATTATTTGCCTAAGACTGTAGATAAAGAACTGCGGCACGTTTGAGGTGTCTCTTCGGCCTGTTACGAAACGTCATGTTAGCATTTTTATTAAAAAAAATAAATTATTTGCCTGAGGCTGTAGATAAACTCTTCAGACTGTTACGAAAAGTTACGGTAGAATCTTTTTATTCTTATTTTTTTAGTGTTTAAAAGTAAATTATTTGCGCAAGGCTGTAGATAAACAACTGCGGCGCGCTTACCTCTGAGTGGTCTCAGCCTCGGCCGCACGATCCGTTCGGTCCTGCTCCTCAAAGGCGACCAAGCGCCTCTCGAGCTCGTGCTTCTCCCTCAGCAGTATCGTTCTCTCCTCGTGTTCGTTCTCCAGCTGCGACTCCAGGGCTTTGACCTTCTTGTGGGCATTGCCGCGACAGTCCTCAAGCTCCTCGTCCCGCTGTTGCATCTCCTTTCTCATTTCCTTCCGCTGTTGCTCGATGCTCATCTCAAGACGCAGCTTTGCCTGCTCCAAGAGCTGCACTTGTCCCGCCAAGTCGTCGAGCTCCTCCTCTTGGTCCTTTACCTTCTTCTCGAGCTCGTGCTTCGCCTTCTTCAATTGGGCGACCTCCTCCTCCGTTTTACCTCCGAAAGTGAGCTCCTCCAGTTCCTGGCTGAGCGTGTGCAGTCTCTCTTCCTGCAATTCTATCTCCAGCCTCGCATCCTATGTTGACATAAAAATTATCGTGATTATTATAATTGTTATGATTATGAATCCCGGAAAAAATGCCCCCGGAAAATAGACCCATTTAACCTTAACAATTGTGTTATGTACACACGCGCACACGCAAAGATATTATCAAGTATAAAAATTTGTGAAATTTATATCAATGCGAAAAATGTAATAAAAAATCACAGCAATTGAGATTGTCACGTTGCTTTGCATGAGGATCGCTTTTCGTGTATTGGATAATTTGTTGCTTCCTCTTAACGAGAAAGCAACATTCTTGTGCGATTCATGCCGTTGACTGTTGACTTATTAAGGATATCCAGCTCTTTGATTTTGCATAATAATAACGATAAAAGTTATTAACAAATGATTAAAAAAATTAATTGTTAAAATAAAAAACGCAGACAACCTTTCATTTTCTCATTTGAAATGAATTCGTTGATTTTTTACAGTTCATGTTCATTTTAGAATTTTCGAACATAATTTTTTTTTTTTATTTGAAAATCCGTAAAGGCACGGATTCGTCTGTTTCCAGGGGTATTTTTTAATCGTATAGGATAAAAGTGGTGAATATAGCCCACCGCGATTAACACGTAAATCAATAATATATAGACAATAATATATTCCCCACTTTTACCCTAGTGTATCCGTGTTTGTGAATTATTATTATTGATGAATTGCAAAATAACTTACGCTCAAATTCTGTTCGACGGTGAATTTCTCGGCGATGGCAATTTCCTTCTCCCTGGCGAGTCTCTCGCGTTGAGCTTTTTCCTGACGCAGATCGTCCATGAGATTCTGTGTCTCGGCATCGAACCTGAGGAAGAATCGCATGTTAGAAATTTGTCGTCCGATCGGCTATGGGAGTAAAAGTGAGAAAGCGTTCGGGGCCGATCGCCTCGGGCTGGACGGGGAGGGTAGATTCTATTCCGGGGCATTAAATTTTCGATATGTCCGGAGTTGGCCCGCGGAGAGGGCCACGGTACGTTTGCCCGTCGCGGTTACCGGTGGCCTGGCCCGGCGCCAAACACTTGTTGCGGTCGGTGAAATGAGAATAGAGCGAGCCGCTGTCGCTCCGCCCGAGGAAAACAAGACTAATTCTCGATACTGGACACTGCGATACCTTCGTTATAAAATGCTCGGCTACGTTGTAGAATTTTGTCAGCATTGACCCGTAGTTCGATTTTTGCCAGACGTCCGGAGTCAACGAAAACTCTAACGTGTCTCGAGAATCAAAACATTCCCGCATGTCGAACACAAACGGAAAAAAAATCGTGATGACTTATAAAATATTCGGCCGCGTTATAACATTATCTGCTCCGTTATAAATTTTTCGGCTGCGTTATAAAATTTTCGGCCGCGTTATAAAATTTTCGGTTGCGTTATAAAATATTCGGCTGCGTTATAAAATATTCGGCTGCGTTATAAAATATTCGGCTGCTTTATAAAATGTTCGGCTGCGTTATAAAATTTTCGGCTGCGTTATAACATTTTCGGCTGCGTTATAAAATTTTCGGCTGCTTTATAAAATGTTCGGCTGCGTTATAAAATTTTCGGCTGCGTTATAAAATGTTCGGCTCCGTTATAAAATGTTCTCATCATTTACCCGTAGTTAAATTTTTCCAGTCGATTGGGTTCAGCGAAAGCCCGAAAGTATTTCGAGATTTAAAATTTGCCCGAACGTCGAAGGCGATCGGGGGAAAAATTTCGTGACGCGGTGACTCACTTGCGCTGTTTCTTCTCGAGAAGATTGTTTCTCGCAGTTTGTTCCTCGAGCAGGAGTCTCAAATCGTGCATCTCTCCATTGAGTTTCTGGACCCGCCGTTTCCACTGTCCGACGACCTGACGCTGTTCCTCGACTTCCTCGTAAGCGTCGGCGAGCTGTGGAGCACAAATAAACCGAAGATTAAATCGACGAATAGAATTTCCGCATGGGCGAATCCGAGAACTCGTGGGATAAACTCGCGTGTGGGCTCTACTATTGTTATTATCGGCGATTCGGGAGAAAGGTCGTGGCGGATAGTGATGTAGGTCGGGAATACCCCGGGCCAAAACAAACTGGCCTGGAAAGCGGATCCGCCGGTGGTAAACTATTCGGACTATCCGAAGAGCGTGCGTCTAAACACATTCGAAGCTGGCCGGCCGAGCGAGTTTCTAACTACCGGAGGGGGGCGTTTTATCATCATTATTTCTGGTTCGAATCGGACGTCCGTTCCGCGGAGTCGGTTTACATTTCGTTTGACGATCGGGACGATCGAGACGATTTCTTCGGGGCAGACTTGGGGAAAAAAAAATTGATCAGTTGCTTCTTAAGGAGGGAGTCTCGCTGCGCGCTAACTTCGCATAAGTTCGACAACCATAAGACAAAATTGCAAGTACTTCTTGATGGTGTAAAAATCTGAAAAAAATCATGTATACTAAAGGTACTGAGAAGATTAATTTTGCATAATAATAATT
>JAPYZD010001751.1:0-19374 GCA_030522725.1 Ichneumoninae sp. B BG-2022a
TTTTTATTGCGTCAATCGAAAGAGCCAAATTATGGAATTGGTTCTTTGATTCTATTGATCGATTCACTATGAAATCTTCTTCCGGTACTTTTCGCCGAGTTCCAAACGGCGAAGGGTTTATTCTTTAAATTTTTTTTTTGTAATAAAATAAAAATATATTTTCTCCATTAATCGAACGAGTTTCCTAGATGATAAAGTCCGATCGCGATTCTATTGATCGATTTGCTAGAAAAACTTGGTCCGGTATTTCTTCCGGTTTTCCAATCGGCAGGAGTTTACTTTCTAAAAATGTATAATAAATAATAACGCAAAAACAAATTCTTTTGCATTAATCGAAAGAGCTCTCCAGAGTATAAAATTAGGTTTCCAATTCTATCGAACGATCTATCATAAAGACTTCCGGTGTTCCGATCGGCAAAAGGTTTATTCTTTAAAAATGTTGTATCGAACAGCTTCGTCCTCTCTCCCACACCTTACGCAATGCTTCGTACAAAATGTTGAAAAAAAAAAAAAAAAAAAAAAAAAAAAAAAATTTAATAGCAAGTTAATTTTTATCAATATTTTGTTGTTTCGAAAGCAGATTAAAAACGAATCTAAAAAATAAGTACAGCGATAGAGTTTCGCGACTGCTTAAAGAGACATATATTTTTTTTTCGTATCCAGCGTAGCATGGCGAGTGCGATGTATATAAATGAGAGTCAAAGCAACGGTCAGACCGGATGTCAGACAAAATTCGCATCGACGAATTCGATACCGGCGCTGGTCGAGGAATCGTCGATCCTCGGACGAGCCGGAAGTGTCGATTTGAGTCCGGGAATGTTGAGAGAGCCGAAGGCTCGTAGACACAGTGTTTTGGACGATCTCCGTGCGCGCCGGGACAGTTTGTTTCTACGCGCGCGACGCGGAAGTATATTCGAGGAGAAGGAATCGAACACCGAACCGGAAGTGGAGAAGCCCTCGAAGAGCAACAAAGAGAAACGTCGCGGCAGCGATGGAAATCGCAGAGGATCGGTTTTTTACGTCTCCGATGACCTCTTGGAGGAGAATCAACAAGTGCTGGCTCTCGAGGCGAGTCAGAGGGAAGAGATCGAGATGAACGGGAAAAAAGGACGCCGCAAGTCGTGGCACCCGCTTGCCAACAAACCACCGAAGATTGATAGAAAGAGGAGAAAGGGCGTCGCTGGCGGACCGTCCACCAGCGACGCCGGAAGCACCGAGGGACTTTACAATCCCAGACAGAAGAGACTGTCTTGGTGGAATATCTTCGTGCCGGACTACGTTGGCAGGTACATTGATCAACCGATTGTCATTATTTTTATTTTTTTAAATATCGCTCAGTTTCTTTCGGGATGCTCGGGTGTTTGATTATGGTTTATTGGATCGCGGTGAAACGCATAACTCCTGTCTTTTTGACCTAGCGGGCAGTAAATAAAAGAATATTTAATTGCGAAAATTATTATTTTTTGAATTCGGCGTCGCTGGTCGTTCGTTCACCACCGAGGCCGGAAGTACCGAGGGACTTCATGATCCCATACACAGAAAAAAAAAATATCATTGAATCAAGTAAAATTTGCTTGCGGGCTGCCAAAGAAGTAAAACCGTTGATTCAATTCTACTCTGAATTCGTACAATTTCGTACCGGATTGAAACGATAACATGTGACCTTGACAATATTGCTGTTGTTGTTTCAATATCGTATGGAATTGTAAGGATTGAAAGTAGAATTGAAATAAACATTTTTTTCTTCGACAGCCCCCAAGCGAATTTTTTTTTTTCAGTGTACAGAAGAGAGTTTCTTGGTGGAATATCTTCGTGCCGGTATATGTTGGCAGGTAGATTGATCAACCGATTATCATTATTTTTAGTTTTTTTAAATATCGCTCAGTTTCTTTCGGGATGCTCGGGTGTTTGATAAGTTTATTTCAAATTAAGCGAATTTTTCCAATTATGGTTTATTGGATCGCAGTGAAACGCATAACTCCCGTTTTTTTGCCCTAGCGGGCAGTAGATAAAAGAATATTTAATTACGAAACTTATTATTTTTTAAATCCGGCGTTGCTGGTGGATCGTCCACCAGGCCGGAAGTACCGAGGAACTTCATAATCCCAGACAGAAGAGACTTTCTTGGTGACGTTGGCAGGTAGATTGATGAATCGATTATCATTATTTTTAAAAATATTGCTCAGTTTCTTTCGGGACGCTGGGGTGCTTGATACATTTGTTTGAAAAAAAATGTAATGATTAAAAGTATATAAAATCATCCACCAGCGACGCCGGAAGTCCCGAGGGACTTAGCAATGCTAGAAAGAAGAGATTGTTACTATAAAAAATATGTATATATATCAGAGTTTTTTGCGGGCTGCTGGAGTGTCGAATAAATTGACCTGGAAAAAAATTAATGGCGAAAATGATTCTTTTCAATTCCGTAGTTTCCCGCGTTTCGACGAGTTAATGACGCTAGCCAATTGCCATCGGCGGTTAACCGTTTTAGGTAGCTCACTTAAAGCGCCGATCTGCGGAACGGCGCTTGCCGGATAAGATTTTTTCAGCCGGTTAAAACGACTTTTGAGCATCGACCAAAAGATGCCCAAATTCTGGGGTTTTGGATAAATGGGTACGGAAAAAAAACTAATGACGATAATGTATTTTTAAAAATACCGTAAATTTCCGCGCTTAGACGAGTTAATGACGTTAGCCAATTGCCAGTTGCGGTTAACCGTTTTAGGTAGCTCAGTTAAAGCGCCGATCTGCGGAACGGCGCTTGCCGGATAAGATTTTTTTAGCCGGCTAAGAGGACTTCAACTGTACAGCCCTAGTTTGTCGTCGCAGACGTCGCGGCCTCGTTAGAGCGGCCAACGTAATGTGAACATTGACATATAGATGCACAAATTCCAGCACTCAACTGCTACGTACGCGACGTACTCTCCGGATACTTACATTTGCGCGTGTGTGTAGATTATGGGAATCGCATGTATGAGTGCAATAAGCTGCGCGTGCTCGTATTTCGATCGTGCGCCTATTAGACATGGTTAGTATAAAACGCTAGCGATTGCTTGATTGGGTTAAGCTTGGGTTATGATATTCAGTAGGGGAAGGATATATCCACTGGCGGCGTAAACAACAATAGCAGCTTAACGAGCCGTAAAAAAGACTTTGATCAATCGAATCGATACTTTTTTGTTTTTTAATTAAAGGACTCAGAAGTAAAACACACACCCAGAAAAATAATTTATTTGACGGCCACCGTTTATTTGGTTTAAGTAAAATATTTATTTTACTTCAATAATTATTCATTTCATTTAAATAAATATTTATTTCATTTAAGTAACTATTTTACTTAATAAAAATAAATATTTTACTTAAACCAAATAAACGGTGGCCGTCAAATAAATTATTTTTCTAGGTGCATAATGAGTCATTCTCATGGTGTCGGTCGGTCCTCGAAGTCGTTGAAGTCCTGAAACTGTTACTGAATTTTGCGTGTGCTCGATAACGTCCTTTAACGGCCTTGGATTCTTTATTTGTACTCAAATTTGAGCTTGTTTCAAAATGTATGTTATTAGCGACCAACCCAAAAAAATTTGTATCTCAGTTTCGCTGAGCTATATGTATATATACATTCGTGTATAGTGAGTAGCTTTTTTACTGGAATGATTCCAACGTAAACGAAAATGGTTATCGAAGTAAAGGTTATTTCGATAACCTTTACTTCGATAAAGTTATTTAAAGGTTATTTATTTCATACTTTCATTTTTTGACACGTGTCCCAACGCAATCTTCAAATGTCCTGCAAATGTCCTAGAAATGTCCTTGAATGTCCTTGACTTCCATATGGACTTTTTACTGGACACCATGAATTCTAGACTCACTGTAACGGACTTTCGATGTTTCGTTTCGTTTGTAACGTTCAATCGTTCTATCGCTATATCGAGCACTCGCCGCTTTAACCGCGAGATTAATTTTTGTTTTTATATATCTAATTTACACTGTAGCCTGTGTGGCAGAGATAATAGATGTTTGCCTCTGGAACACAAAAACATTCTCCGTGGGAACATAAATACATCCCCGCCCTTTTTCCGACACGTGACCGGAAGTTAAACAAAATGATCACTCGAGCTCGCGCTCAACTTCCAACTTGGGTTTCCAGCCAGTTATCGAGCTAATCTGTAATTAAAGGTTAAACTTGGAAATGATCATAAAGGTCAAATTCGCAGTTGACAAAATGTACACAAAAATCCCACGGACACTTAAAAAATGGGAAGTTAAAGAAATGGGCAGTTTAAGAAGTTTAAGAAATGATAAGTTAAGAAGTCGGAAGTTTAAGAAATGATAAGTTAAGAAGCGGACGTTTAAGAAATGATAAATTAAGAAGTCGGAAGTTTAAGAAATGATAAATTAAGAAGTCAGAAGTTTAAGAAATGATAAGTTAAGAAGTCGGAAGTTTAAGAAATGATAAGTTAAGAAGTCGTAAGTTTAAGGAATGGGCGGTGAAAAAATGGGAAGTTAAAGAAAATAGGAAGTTAACAAAAAAAAGTTATCTCAAGCTCGTGCTTAACTTCCAACTTGTCTTCAACTTCAAACTTGGGATAGAGTGTAATTTCTTCAGGTTATTTTGTTGGTTGATAAAGTGCACACAAGAAACGTACTACAAGTTGTGAGAACAGTTTTATTCGCAATTCACGGTTCCGCCATCGGTACTACGAAACAGAGTACCTCAATTCGTTTGACGAGCATATGCTTAATTGATGCTCTCGTTTCTCGTCTGTTGATCATCACAATAACAGAACACTCGGGTATCCGATGTTTCTGTTTCTGCCGTACACGAGCAGCGTTCGCTAACGTCTAACGGACCTTGACAACAGATGGTACACCTGCAGCGAATGTCCGCCCGATTCTTACGTGATCGCGCCACAAACATTTGACGTCGCGCTGTCGCACACGTTTCGGTGTAGATCATCGTATGGCTATTGTAGAGTAAAAAAAAGAAGATGCTACCTTGCGAATTTTAACAATCGACGTTACGAAACGATGACGCATATCTAATTATGCCGAACTAATTATTCGACAGTTCTTAGATATCTTTTATCGGTAGAGCAACTTTTTTAATGAACTGTAAAGAATAAACTCAAGTTGGAACTAAAGTGCGAATTCAGGTTCGATTCGGAAATGTAAATTTATAGTAATAGCGTTTGCCTTGGATTCCCTCTCAACGACCATTACACCGATAAGACCGTATTCGGAAAATACAAATGTTGATCGTATCTGTCTTTTTAATAGTACTAGTAGTAGTCTTTATTTCCTGTACATCCAGGCGGGTTTTTACATAGTTCCCCCTCCCTTGACATACTTCCCCACTTATAACTAGAGATGCAGATATATCTGCCTTTTTAATGAATTTTTATTGCGATCTTTTAACTTACATTTATTCTTATTTTTATTAAAACATTAGCATAAGGATTTCGTCCAACAAACATTTCGATTTTGAACATTTTTTTTACTTTGTATTAGATCGGGTTTTTACACACAGTTAGGTCAAGGTGTTATGGAATTTGATATATATATATATATTTTTTTTTTAGAAACATTAATTAACAGCGGCCTTTTTAACAAATAACAATTAACAACCGACCTCGTATCCCAAAATCTATTCGACCGATTGAGTTGAAACTTGGACAGATCCTTGATCATAACATTTTCTATCTAATGATCTAATGATAAAAGAACATTTTTTTAATCAGCCGATCATTAGATGGAAAATGTTCGACCCGCGTTAAAAAAAAAATTCTGAAAATCGAGCGCCTATTTGGACTAAATCCTAATGTTAGTGCCTTAAAGTGTCCGTGTCATTTTAAACGAGTTTCTAGTTTATTATTATTATTATTATTATTAAAAACTAACTATTCGATACCTCCGAGATATCTTTTATCGGTAGGACAAAGTTTTTTTGTGTAACATAAAGAATAAACTCAAGTTGAAACTAAAGCACGAATTCCTGTGCGATTCGCAAATACAAATTTGTAGTAATACTGTTTGCCTTGGATTTCCTGTCGACGACCATTATACCGATATACCACAGTCGTAAAATTAAAATTTCCATCGTATCTCCTTTTTTATAAAACTTTATTGAGATTTTTAAAAACTGTATTTAAATTTTTTTCTATTAAAGCGATACGTGCCGTTTTCAAGGAGTTTCTAGTTTCTTTCTTTTTTTCGTAATAATACACTGCTGAATATCGCGATTGCGAGAGAGATTTTATAGACTGTCTACGATACCCGCCACTGGTATTCCAGTGAAGTATACTTTCTCCCTGTGGAATTATTATTACGTTATAAGAGCCCACTTTGTAAATGCGCCTGGACCGCTCACTTCTGCGCTTAACAGCCCGGCCTTTGTATGTGAATAATGCAAATATTTAATTAAACGATATCTACCCGATAATAAATTCTTTTTTCGATCGCAACTGTGATCGACGGTAATTTGCACAGAAATTCCAATGGCCCGAATTTTTTACCTCCATTTTTATTTTTAATTGAATTAAAACTTACCACAAGGTCGAATTTAGTGAAAATTTGTATGTTCGCCGTAAATATATCGATGCGGACATTTATTTGTCCAGGAATAATAAAATACGCATAATTTCGTATGCATCCACGACCAAATGCTAAATTTCCTTGCGATCCCAACTTTGACAAACAGTATTTTGCACCGAAAGGTTTTTGACCTGCGTTTTTATTTTTAATTAAATAAAAATCTGTCTCAATGTCGAATTTTGAGAATATTTATACGTTCGTCGTAAACACATCGATGCGGAAATTTGTTTTTCTAGTCTATCTAGGAATTTAAAAAAGAGATCATTTCGTAAGCATCGACCACTCAATCCAACTGCGGAACCGAAGACTGTGACGTTTATCTATTATAGGAGAGTAGCCGGTGGGTCGATCGAGCTTCGCATCCAATACTTAACTCTTCTAGGCTGTCCGAACGTGACTCGAATTTTATCTGCTTCTGTGTTGCTACGAAAGCGCGAAAGTTTCGTAACGCGCCGCACAAACACACAGGCCCGTCGTATGGTGCAACAAAGCCGGTTTGCACTAAGACTTCGCGGTGTCGCAGTGTCGCGGTTAGAATAATTAAAATCTCGTCATAATAGTTGCAGCCTGTTACTTTTTTGGATTCCCTTCTCCGACTTCCCTTTCTCCCACTTCCTTTTTAGATCCACATTAATTGCAGTACCCTCGCGTCTCTCATATCCTGTCGCGTTACGTGTCTCGCTTACCAAACCTCGTTCTGGCGCGGTAATTTTGTTCTCGAGTTATTTTTTACGCCGCCCGACGAATGCGAAGCTTCCTCGGTCGAATTAGGGCCGAATTTATAATGGCCGTCCCGAACTTGAGTTTCAACGCGACTTTAATTTGAATTTTAAGTGAAATTTGACCAATTCAGTTTTAACATTGTGTTCGAGCTTAAACGAACTTTGGAACAAAAATAATACATGTGAAAAGATTTAATTATCGGGTTATTATAATGTTCATATCAAACTTGAGTTTAATCTCGATTTTCATTAGAATTTTAAGTGAAATTTGGATAATTCAGTTTTAACTTAATGTTTGAGCTTAAATGAAAGTTGGAACAAAAATATTATGTTAAAAAATTGTATTACCGGGTTATTACACTGTTACTAAGCCCGCATTACCTGCGCGGGGAAACCTGACCTGAATACAGATATTTGTTTCCCGGTTCGTTCGTGCAACACGTAACATCACCACAAATGGATCAACACCGCGCGCTTGGTCGAGCTATTGCAAATTAGCTGGATTCGAAGACAGAGAGAGAGAGAGAGAGAGAGAGAGAGAGAGAGAGAGAATTCGTTGCCGAAATTTATTCTCGATACTGGCGGACGATAGATCTATAACTATAGAGTGTAGTAAAAGGTGCCACAGGAAAGTTGTTGGCTCAGTTATGAACCCGTTACTCTCGCGCCAACTCCGGACATCATCTATCGTCAGTTGTAACTTCACACTTGATACTCGAGTTTTAAAAATTAAAATTAATTTACCAGAGAATTATTGAAAATACGCCACTTCCGGTCGAAAAATTAGTTTTCCGCACCAGAAGTGACGTCATACCGGAAATACCTCACAATTGGTCCGAAAATCCAATTTTCGACCGGAAGTGACGTTATCCGATATAACTATAATTCGGGACATCGTCTATCGCTTGCTCGAATTTCAAACTTGATACTCGATTTTTTTTATTTATTTGATTTACCGGAGCTTTATCAAAAATACGTTACTTCCGGTTGAAAAATGGGATTTCCGAAGCGGAAGTGACGTTATTCGCATGTCATACCGAAAATACGTCACTTCCGGTCCGGAATTCCTATTTTTCTACCGGAAGTGACGTTGTCCGGTATAACGTCACTTCCGGTCGAAAAATGGGATGTCCGGACCGGAAGTGACGTATTTTAGGTATGAAGTCACTTCCGATCGAGACATGAGGGATTTAAAACCGAGGTCTGGGAGGGGGTTAAACAAACAAACAAGCAAATATCCTTCCAAAATATATATAAGATTTGCAATTGGCATGAAAATCATGACACTTATTTGCCATCCAAGTTTAGTTTCATTTATTTAATTACTTAATTAATTTTATTCTTTTGGCACGCTAATGGCATGTTTATATTTTGCATTTTATTTTGCGTTCTTTTTTTTCGTTGCTACCGTTAGGTCACGACGGATGTCCCAGCAGGATGTAACGCACACGAGATCCACGGAAAACCTTACAGCCTCCTACTTCAGGTATGTTGCTAGTTGGCTTTTGCATTTTTATATATATATATTTTTTATCATTTATTTAATTACGTTTTGAAAATCATACGCATTCTCTTTATACTGCTGCATCTTTATATTTGCACGGCACATTATCCAAAGCCTGTTTTAATTAAAGATGAGATTACAGACTTTGCATGAATTTATCTTGACTCACCTTTTTAATTATCGTAATTTTTTTTACCGCTACCGTCAAACGAACTACAGTGACGCTTCAGCGAAAAATTTTCTCAGATTTTTTAAAATTTCCCCTAAAAAGATAAATTAAAAAACCGTCGAACGGTAATGGGATTTTTAAGGGTTTTTTTTCTATTTCAGATCTTATCTGTTTATGTATTTTTTTAACAAAAATTAATATTTCGTTTTTCATTGTTATTTTTGCAGGAATAAGAGTCGCAGTGTGGATCACGGATTCTCAACTCCCTACGACTTGGAAGCACTGCGGAGCAAGGTAGAGAGCCGCTTCGAATCGGTGGATAAATTGTCTAAAGGTAAATGGTTAAAAAAATTATGAATGGGCTGCACGCTAATTGCAGAATAAACGGCGTGATATCGTGTGTCCCTTGCGTCGAGTAAAAATGCGAGGAGCAGTTCCTTCAATCTTTATCGTTCATGCTGTGCATGCTGCCCGAGAGCTCCACTTTACACTGCGCGAAACAAACTTGAGAGTTTCCTTGTTACCGACAGAGCACTGGACTTGGGACGTTGCAATATATAAAAAAAAATGAAATTCAGCATTTTTAAAATGTTTTTATGTACCTGAATTAGTCACTTCGAGTAAGTGAATAAATTGTCTAAAGGTCGATAGTCAAAAATTAAGGTCATTCGTTTAAAAAAATACAGGTAAAACGTAAAAACAAAATAAGGTTACTCGCTAAAAAATATTAACGTAAACTCAGAAACTTAATTTATTTGACGGCCACCGTTTATTTGGTTTAAGTAAAATATTTATTTAAATTCAGTAAACAGTTACTTAAATGAAATAAATATTTATTTCAATCGAATAGGTATTTCACTTAAACCAAATAAACGGTGGCCGTTGAATAAATTATTTTCCTCGGTGTAAATTATAAAAAAATATATAATTAAGAATTCGAGTTGGTGAATAAATTGTTTAAAGGTCGATATTAAAAAATTAGGTTCATACGTTTAAAAAAGTACAGGTAAAACGTAAAAACAAAATAAGGTTACTCCTTTAAAAATATTAAGGTACACTCAGAAAAAAAAATTATTTGACAGCCACCGTTTATTTGGTTTAAGTAAAATATTTATTTAAATTAAGCAAACAGTTACTTAAATGAAATAAATATTTATTTCAATCAAATAAGTATTTCACTTAAACCAAATAAACGGTGGCCGTCAAAAAAATTATTTTTCTGGGTGTAAATTGTAAAAAAAAAAAAAAACTTAAGAATGGGGTGCACGCTACTTGCTGAATAAACAAAGTGATATCAAGACTCTTGTGTTGAATGAAAAAAAAACCGAGCAGCAGTTCCTTGAATCTTTATCGCTGAAGCGGTGCACACTGGCGAGAACTCCGCTTTACACTCGGCACGAACCTGAGAGTCTCCCAGTTATCGGCAGAGTACCGAACCAGCACGTTCCAATAAAAAAAAATGAAACGAAGTGCAGAAATTGTTTCCATTTTTTTCTGCACGTGAATTATAACTATGAGCGTAGTTAAAATAATACGTGCTAAAAGTAGCTGAATAAAAGGCCGTGGCCGATTATATCCCTCTTCGGCACGGCACACAACGGCCGGCAAGAGTCGCCGGCGACGGTCTGATAAAAGCGATCTATCGGAAACCGTCCGTACAACAAAGCTTTTAGCTCGGGCGCACATGCTGCATGCTGTCTGCCGTGCTGATGGTGCGGCAGCGACATCGTTTCTACTCGGAACAACAATCGTGCTCGTATGTGACGCAATTCCAATATGGCTCTCACGGTCAAACCTATATTTCACTATGCGTTCACATAACACTCAGTTTCTTGACTACTCGCCACCATGAGCACGCTATAAGTTGCGGTCAACGATTTCTGCGCATTCGTCGAATTACTTTAATTATTTCGGTCAAGTGGAAAGCTCGGAGAAACCTCGTGTTTTTGCACAAAGTGTCGTAACTCTAATACTGTAAAATAAGAAGGTAACTCATTCGTCTGAAATTTTATTAAAAATATAGACAGTGTTATGAGGAAACTGAATAATTTTTTGTAATCGAGTCACTTTACAAGTAGTGAAAAAAATGGCATTTATTTTTCTCTCGGAAGTCTCGTGCTCTTACTTTTGTTTGTTTGCTCCCACTACAGTCTCGATCGTTGACTCATTTGCCAGCGTGAGTGAATTACGATATAACTTGGTCTCGTTGCCAATGCTGTACTGGCCGCTCGTAACGATTCTGCGCATGCGTCGAATCATTAAAATTGTTTCGGACGAGAGGAAACCTCGGAAGGACCTCGTGTTTTTAAACAAAGTGTGACAACTCTGACAATATACAAAAAAAAAACTTCTTTATCTGAAATTTTATTATAAATACATATCTGCATAATTTTTCATAATCTCGTCACTTTAAAAGTGTAAAAAATTACATTGTTTCTCGTCCTCTAAGACGTTTTGTGCTATAACTTTTTTTCGTTTGCTCCGATCCAATCTCCATCGTTGATTCGTTTGCGACCATGAGTGAATTACCATATATTATGAGACTAAATTGTAACGTAGCAACGAGCCCAAGTTTAACTTACCAAATTGATTAAGTTGTAACTTAGTCTCGTTCCTAATGCTACACTATACTATACTGGTTGCCAGTAACGATTCTACGCATGCGTCGAATAATCAAAACTATTTCGGACAAGTGAAAACCTCACAACGTCTTCGTGTTTTTAACAAAATGTTATATTATATTATATATAGTAATATAAGAGTTATAACATTTTTATTTTTCAAATAAAAATGTTATAATCATATATATAACAATATATAATTTTATTCTTCGTAAAACTTGAATTCATCCGTCTGAAATTGTATTTAAAATATAATTATCGTTACGAGGAAACTGGATAAATTTCAATCATCCTGTTACGTTAAAAATAATAAAAAATATCGCATTCTTTCTCTTCCTCTCGGATGTCTCTTATGCTGTTACGTTTTTTTGTCTGCTCCCACTCCAATCTCGACCGTTGACGCATTTGCTACCGTGAGTGAATTACGATACAACTTAGTCTCGTGGCAGGAGGCACCGGAGTTGGTCCATTATTGTACTCGGCGAGAGCGGGGCGAGAGTTGGCTGGATAGTGCAACGCGGCAATCGTGCCTTGATACGACGCGAGATACCGGTACTTTGCCGCGTCGACATACGATAACGAGCGCGTCGCTTCAACTCCGCTGTACCATTGTTATTATCGTCTACTCCTCCGGTGTTTCATTTTTCGCGGATAATTTTTCTATCGATTATCGGTCGTTCGATCTTACGATAAAGCTCAATTTCGATTTTTCGGTAATCTCGCGATTAAGATCGATTCTGAAATTGAGACTGAAACATTTGGACTTTGTACCAAACTATATGCACTTAACGATGTAAAAAAATCCATAATCGAAATGATCAAAATCTGTACACTCGTAAAAAAGATTGCAAATTTAATGCACCGGACCGGAAGTTTTTACGCAAAAGTCGGACATCGAGTTTAGTGTAGAATTGTGATGAATAATTAGTCGACTTTTACAGTGAAATTAAATTAAATTATTAAAATTAAAGTACCTGTAAAGGTTTTGATATCCTGTACGTTCATTATTCGTGACAATTGTACGTGAAATCTGAATACCAGTTTTTGCACAGAAACATCAGATAGCAGTAAATTAAATTTCATAAGAATTTATTTTTACAGTGCAGATAAAAATAATTAAACCTGGAAATGATATTGTTATGCAACGATAAAATGAAATTTGATAAGATACACTGATAAGCGATTCGACATGGATGCGGTTTATCGTCACTTTGATAAGAAAAAATGATATCACCGTTTAACCAGAAATATGTACAAGATTTGATATTTTTCAGTAAAACGATTGCAATAATGTCCGGTGAGTGATTGACTGCGATAATCCCAACAGCGATAGAGAAGTGCAATGATCAGTATCGTAGATCAGCTGCAATGAAATGATTCGACTTAAACGACCGTGGACTGTGGACTATATAGGTCGCGATCGACGGGATCGAGAATAGAATCGAACTTGGTAATTCTTTAGTTGAAGCGATCGTAGAGTTGGTCGAGTTGGCAGAATTCTGCTGCATCCACGCGATGGTTCGCAAAGAGGGAGACCGCAAAAAGTATCAACACTGGTTGCCGAAATTTAATGACTTGCAACAAATGAGGGAATTCGCGAAAAATAATTTACAAAAGAATTGAGAGAATTTACAACAAATACTTTACAACTTTTGAGAAAATTTTCAACAAATGGGGGAACTTGCAGCAAACATTTTACAGTAAATGAGAGAAATTACAACAAATATTTTACAATAAATGGGAGAATTTACAAAAAATAATTTGCAATAAATGAGAGAACTTGCAAGAAACATTTTACAACAAATGAGAGCATTTACAACAAATAATTTTAAACAAATGAAAAAATATTTTAGAGCCCGTGTATTCTAAAAAAAATTAAGACCAGTTTACCTTCGGTTTTTGAGATATCGTGACTTAAAATGTGCGGCTCACGTGTGTGTCACGCCACATCTTTCTCCATCGCTGCAGCGCGACAGTAGGACGATAAATACTCGTCTCGGGTTTGGTCCAGTTCGATATGTTTTCTCTCCCTCCACCTCGCATTCCCGCAACGATTTCGTCCGGGATTATTTAGCGAGCCGATTAACGCCCCTGGCGTATATACTTTTCCTTCGCGACCAGACACTGTTGCCGCGATCACTTGCTCGGACCTCCAAATGGACATTTTCGAGCGACAGTGACATAGTGCCAGACTCGACTTCGGTTCGAGTGGATCATTCCATAAAAACGATTGTGAAAAATATATACATATATTTATTACTTTATTTTTTTTTTACAAAAAAGGTTCCACCTCGCACCTCGATTGTATTTCTTAAAATAAAATAATAAAAAAAAAAAATTGTGCCACCTAAAAGCTCAAAACTATGCACAAAGTGTTGGCATTTTTTTTGTCGGTGCTTCGAGACTCGACCAATCGTTGTTTTAATCGAAGAACGATGTAGTCGGAAAGATTGCGGGCAGGTTTTGTCCGAAGATAAGATAATCTGTTAATGTAATCCGGGGTTTAATTTAATTTTGGAACCGTTTATCGCGAATATAGTTTTTTTTCTCCCGACCGGTCGGCGGGGAAGTGCGGGCCACAACTATCTGTTCGCGAGATAAATCACATACGGACACGCATAGTTAAGTTTCAATCGAGTCAGTTCGTTCGGTATCGTCAATGGTGAAGCGCGGACGAAGATCGCGTCTGCAAAAATGGCCAAGTGCACCCCAATGAGAAAAGACGACATTGATTGGATACTCGCAGCCGACTACGAAATCATCGACAACATTCACATCCACGAGACGGAATATCGTCACTACGTCGTATTTTACGTTGCTGACGGAGAGGCCGCCTCGATATTTTCGTCAAAGCTCAGGGAGGAAAATATCTTAGGTATCTTGTACATTTTTGTCCACTCGGCAACTTACATTCGGTCCTTTTATTTGTGGAAAAAATAATAATCATCTGTAACACGATAATTTCCTTGGACGAAACTATTGAACATCGTGCAAATACCCATATAGCTCGAAATATTGTGAAAACATTTTACAAATATTTTCAATCTTTCAAATCTTACGAAATATATGAAAACAATATTTTGAAAGATTCTGTCAAAGTATTCCAACGAACCGTTTCTTAAATATTTGAAAAACATTTGAAATATTTTAGAAACATAGTGATAAAATGTTTTGAAGAGTTTTTAATTTCATCGTCCACCGAAATATTCCTACGAATGTTTCTGTATTTATCTGTGAGGCAATCTTTTACATATCGCTGGAGTGTTTAAAAAACATTGCCGAAACATTTCAATGTAAGATTTATGAGCGGACAAAAAAATGTTCTAAATATTTCCATGTTATGTGGGTTCAATAACACATATTCAATATCTTGTGGGGGAAATTGTGTCACTATTTTTCGTATGAATTATTACTTTTCCCAGAACAGGATATTAAAACAATACAATTTATAATCGATTTCTGTGGGCTTTCGGACATAGATTAAACCTGAAATCATTCCTGAAAAAAACTCGGCGTTATTTTAATAATTCGATTAACAACTGTTCGTGAAATAACACATTGCGCGCCACTGGTGGGGTGCAATGCGTCGGATAGGTGCGCAGTAAAACAGGTCCCAACGTTTCTTGTCCACAAACGTTCACAATTCTTTACATGTTAATTTTTCCAAAAAACATCTTGTCCATTTTATAAAAATGTCTGTTAATTCCACGAATGATTTTTTTGTAAACTTAGTTAAAAAATTACAAATTAGTAAAAAAATTACAAAATTAGTAAAAAAAATTACAAAATTAATTTAAAAAATTACAAAATTAATTAAAAAATTACAAAATTAGGAACAAAAAAAGTTTGTTAAATGCAGAAATCTTCTTTACTGTGTAGGCACAATGTGTCAAGTGATGCAAAACGTGGGGTGTAATGGGTCAAGTAAGGACTGCTCTGTCTTGAGGTCAAACAGCCGAGCGACAAGCATTCGACCGCGACTAGCCGTCTCCTCTCTACGCCGTTATCGTCTCCTTCCTGTCTGCCTAACATGAAAAAAAGAAAAACGTCATATTCTGTACTTGACCCCAACTTTGCAGTGATACTATATGCCAACAACGTCAAGTGATGACACAACCCACTGACACATTGTGCCCAAACAAGACAATGTACCCAATGCAACAAACAATATTTACATAAAAAATAAGTTTAATATAAAAAAAATGTATATTTATAAATATTTCTCCATCAATCTGTCTATCGTGACCGAAAATTACAAACTGATGCATCGCTTATAGACGGAGAGGCTGCCCGGTGCTTCCGTCAAAGCTCAGAGCGGAAAATATCTTAGGTATTTTATAAATTCTTACCTACAGCGCAACTTACATTCATTTCTTAGATTTACAATATAATTTCCTTATATAAAAAAAATTGTAACGCGTTAATTCAATGGCTGAAAATTTCGAGCAAAATAGATTGTACCGAAATGTACAAGTACATATGTGTACTGAATATTCACAACGCTTAATATTTTTTTCCACGGAAATTATCGTGTGACCAATGCCGGTACAAGCTATTAACAAAACGCCAAAGTGCGCGTTGTTAGTAGTCGTTCGAAGTGAAACCAGTATAACGCATACATTGTGTGACAGCAATTTTCGTCAACAAGCGATGCGTCGCGTGTAGCGAGTTAATAGTTGTGCGACGCGTAAACGGAGAAATGTCAGCATTGTAACGGTAAACGATAATTATGCAAATTCGACATCGCGGATGAGTTGCATAAGTTATGAGGATTAGGGCGTAGCCGGGGCAAGTTTCTCCACCGTGTACGCGTATCGATTCGGAGTGTATTTTGCTGTATGCGTAAATAATACCTTGCACACGAAAGTTCGAATAATTCAATGAATCGTTTGAAGTTTAACTCGTAAGCGTTTTGAAAAATTACCATCGTGATATTTCCGACGGGTTTACCTGTCGAAAGTTTAAACTCGAGAGTGAACTTTGAGCGCATTTTCGAGGTTTCAGCTTGTTTCGGAAGTTGAGGTTTAACGCTCGCGACTATAAATACGGCTCGTCGAGAATTTAAAAATAAACTTTAACAGCGTTGTTTGCACGGAAAGGAAGAAAAATTTTCTTCGTCTCTGAACTATATGAATAGTATGCGAACGGTGCATTCTGCGGCCCTGACCAACAACAGTTTAGATTGTCGGCAATTATCGCTTCTCCGAGCTCCCTCGATTAGTGCACGGAACGTCGGGAACGTGTCACGCGTGACTCGAACTAGATCATCAGTCTCTAACCCGCACGCTCTTTTCGTGCTTTACCGACCGCTTTTACTACCGGGAAACGTGCACAGTACAATACGTACCCAACTTCCTTGTCCACGAATTACAACATTTTTTTTTTTTAATTTTGCAAAAAAAAAAAGTGCTTTTTACATAAAAAATGTGCATTTTGCATAACAAATGTGCATTTTGCATAAAAAAGTGCATTTTACATAAAAAGATGTGCATTTTTCATAAAAAATGTGCATTTTTCATTAAAAATGTGCATTTTACATTAGAAATGTGCAGTTTATACATTTTTTTTCCGCAAAATTGACAAGAAAAGAATCGTGGACATTCGCGGCGAAAAAACAATTTGTTAAGAGTACAAATCATTTTCACATGTGCATACATGTATATCACGTGCCCGGAGCAGCTGCGTCGCGACCACAGTCTTGTTTGTCTATTAAGCCCAGTCTGGTCGTTGATGCTCTTGAACTTATCGATTGAAATCGTTGTATCCATCAATGATATACCGCACCCTCGGATCAATACCGGCTTAATATCTTACATGGTATCGCCGTGCAAATTGGGTACAGTGTTATTCTGCAAATGCGACATAGCGAGCCCCAAAAATTAGTTCGACCGAGCTTCGATATAAAAAGATTAAAAAATCATCATTTATTTCATTTTAATTTTTCCAGATTCAGACAGCGAAAGCAAAGATGGAAGTACTACAACGGAGAAAAAACACAGTCGTCTCTGTCAACCGGAAAACACGATTGCGTACACGGTGAGTAATAAGAAAAACCTAGCAGGTAGATCAGCTTCGTCGGCTCCCGACTTGCCGATAAGGTAGAGCCCTAGTTCTGGATCTTTTAAGGTAGTATTTACGAATAGTGTTCACTTCGCATAAGTTTCAGAGAAATGAGAGAGAATTTCAAACACTTCTGGATGGCATAGAAATCTGAAAAAAAATCAAGCATATTAAAGGTGCTGAAAATATTAAATTTGCATAATAATAATAATTTCAAAATGTTATTCTCAAATTAATGAAAAATAAAATTTTTCATCAAATGTCCCGGAAGCCTAACTTTTTTAAAATTAAAATGATTCGTTCACTTTTCTGAATACGTATGAATTTTTTCAAATTTTTAAATTCATTTTGAATTTTTTTTATATGGGGAAAATATGTAGCAAATCACAAAATTCAAAGGTTTCCGGGAGATTTGTTGAACATTTTTATTTTTCATCAATTTGTTAATAACATTTCGGAATTATTGTTATGCTAAATTAATCGTTTTAGCACCTTTAATATTTGCAGTTCCCTCTCATTTCTCTAAAACTTATCCGACTACCTGAAATCGAGCCAAGTTTCGCTCCACCGCGATGATTATCTCTCGCGACTTCACGCCACGACAAGTACATGGACACCTGTTAGCGATCGTATGATGGACGTTTTTTTAATATCGTTGCAGGTGGGCGACCGAGACACGCTTACTTCGGTGGCAGCGAGATTCGACACAACGCCATCCGAGCTCAGCAAGCTCAACAGACTCGGGAGCACATTCATATATTCGGGACAACAATTATGGGTGCCGACGAAAGGCGAGGCTCGTCAATCGAGCGGCTCTACACTGGACGCACCGAGTCCAGAACCATGTCGCGACCATCACGATTCTCAAGACGACCTACCTCCCGAAGAGAAAGGTGAAAAAAAACACTCCCTCCTATCCATTATCCGATGGTATTGAAAGTTTTTTTTTGCGAACTTCGCACTGGAGCGTTCGTTCTCGAGGCCAAGATTCGACTGCGAACACGAGATCGAAATATTAGTAATTTTAATATTCACTGCTATCGATTTTGGTATTTAAGGTAGATGTAGAAACCGTGCCCACGCCCAGTTGGTAACAAAAACGGTAGGGGCGAGAGGGGCAAAATGGGACAGTGGGGCTAACGGGACAGACTATGAGCCGCGTTGCATTAAAATCGATTAAGGGATCATATTAGTGTGATCGCCCGAAAAATCACTGATTCTCGCGATTTTTTTTTCCATGTTAGGATATACTAATCGGTCTGGGTTTTTTAAAATAAATTAAAGCAGCGATGAAGAATACAAAATGATTTTTGTTGGGGTGATTTTTTAGTTTTTTAGTTTATTATTGTTATTAATTATCAAAAATGTTGTAAAAAAAGGGTCCTAATCGGTGTCCACTTTTCCGGGCTCAATTTTGATTTGAAACAAAAATTTCAAAAAGATTGTTAATCTGTAGGAAAGCCGCTATCGTCCTATGGAGGCTTTTTTTTATTTAATTTGTTTACAAAATGGCGGCGATTTGAACAAAAAGTAGTGAATTTGGTCTTTTTTCGATAGTTTTTCGAGAAAAAAAATAGGAAGTTTAAAAAAAAAGCTTCCATAGAACGTTAGAGAATGACAAGAAGAATGTTCTGTAAAAATTTGAAATCGATAGCTTGAAAACTCTTCTCTCGGCAGCGGACACCGTTTTGAAAAACACCATTCCGA
>JAPYZD010001752.1:0-20518 GCA_030522725.1 Ichneumoninae sp. B BG-2022a
AATTGACCCCACCGCGGCCCAAATTCTTACAGAATTTCGTCTGTGTTTAAAGGGGCGGTGATCGCAATTCCGTGCATATTTCTGCTTGAAATTTTTTAAACTAAATACCTAAGACCAGGTTAATCGTACACCATTGAATGCCGAAGTATTAGACTCTCGGGTTTGTTGGTTAAAAAATTAAAAAGGATTTTTGTTACTTTTGTCCCCGGTCTCCCCTACAATCTGGACTGAGAGCCAGTCAAATTTTCACTGACCCGCGGTAAGTGCGGGGGGTAATACGGACCACCGATGATTCTCTCCGATTTCTCTCACCGGAATCTCGATCAAGAATAGTGGAGACGAGTTAGGTTTTCGATTTTTTTTTTTACAACATTTTGGCAAGAACTCCCACCACTCGTTTTTTAGATTCCTGAAACACAGTCGATCCTGCTAAAGGTTCGGAATTCGAGTTACTCGGGTTACTCTCAATGGCTTTGAAAATTAAACTCTCCGGTGTGTCCTTACGCTGACCCTCGACATTTCTGGGCCCGTGCAGCCCCATGTGGCCTTTACACTCTGTACAGGTTGGAGCGGAGGTTGAAGCACTGGCCGTATTCCGCACGTATAGGTGCTTAATACCTACGGGGGTACTTAGGTACTCTCGGGTGGAGGCCCTCGATCCACCCGGATAACGTGCCGGCTCACCACCACCACCGTCATATCCAACCCCTGCCAGCTATTCCTGCATCCCCCGTACCGCGTAACATGCTCGTAAGTTATTGGGCATCGGCATCACTTTCCTCTGGCTACAGCATCGTACACTCCCAATGAAAACTGACACTCGTACAACCCGGTGCGCCACTCTGTGCCACAACCTAACTGCACGTATATACACTCTCGTAATCGCTTTACGATTCGGCGTAACGATGCGAGCCCGCGTTCGGGCGTGCTCTTATCTGCGAGACTACTTTCCCGGTGATTCGGGCTTCGAATCGTCGTTCTGATTGGAGCGAACAATCCACCGGCGTGAAACCGAGGGATCGATGTTGTTAGCCGGCCGTGCATCGAGCGACCGGTACGACGTTTCGATATGCTTCATGTATCTCGTTAATGGATGTAAATATTACCAAACGATATCGCAACGACCGCGGCAGAAAGGGTAAAGCGAAAGGGATAAAGGATTTTGATCGATCCGGCGGGCGAACGAGCCGGCACTCGGGACTTTGGTACCGAATTGAAAAAGCTTCAGTCTGTAAGGAAAAAAACACATCAAAATCATTTATGCATTCGGCGAAGTGTAACACGCTACCAGGTTCACACATCAATCGACACGAGATAGAGTCGAAGCGAAGGATAAACCATTTTCCTCGGCACTCGCGCAAGAGCTTTTCCCAAACTCAGCCACGACCTCCGACAGTTGGATAACTCGCAGAATTCCGCAAGACTCAAGTGAGACTTTCGCCAGACGTTTCGTTTCCCGCTAAGCCGATAACTAGATAAATAGTTGCCTCGCGCGGTGCCAAACTAAACTTAACTGGTGTTAGGTTGCACCGCGCGGAGCACGAGTCAGGTGAACCTCGGGGCGGAGGACTTTGAGAGCTCATCAGCCGAAGCCGAGGTCTGTACACCGTCTAGGTTTCCGCGACGCACATTCGCACTGTCGGGATGCAATTCGCTTAGAATTGAAGGGACTTTTCCCGCCGAATGGTAAACCGATTTGGCAGGGTCCGACGTTAGTTAGCCGAACACGGCGCCTCCATATAGTTTACCCGAGGACCGAATACCCCCGGGGGTTCCCCATTATCCTGTTAAATACCATTTCTAATTAAGCCTGTTTCGAGGATTACCGGGAATGTCCGGAGATTCGCGGCGAACTGATGTCGCTGACCATAGGTGAGCTAGCGGCTCCGCTAACTCCAGCAGCTGTGTGCGCAGTCTGCCGTGGAAGTTAGGACCAATCATTGGTTTTTTTAGTACCGCGGCGAGACACGTTGCTCCGCCAACTGAACACAACACTCTGAGAGTGACGCACACCGGCCAAGCTTTCGGAGCAATCATTCATCACGCTTCGAGAGTGAGTCATCGTGCCTCGACGGCCTGATGTAGACAGAGTTGGGGAGCTCTGGAGTTGGGGAGGAAAACAAGTCACTTAAACAAGCTCATTTGCGCATCGTTGATTATGGATAGAAGAAGGAAAATCCGAGGAATTTCGGAAAGTGATCAAAGACTGGTAGCATCGCTTGTAAGATCTTGTTATCGAGGATCGACTGATAGCAGTCTACCAGGAAATCGAGGTCCGTGACGACAGACGATGATTGCGCCATGTATGATCTGTTTGCTTGAGGAATCACTAAAAAATAAGATTGTTTTTTACCAAAGAACGATCATTTTTTTAAACCCAATAAGAGCTGTTTCTGGCGGTGGTTCGGGCGATTGTTTTGACGATGTGTAAAAGAAATCAGCCGACTTTCCACCGGAACTGGAAACGATTTCTGGATATCTGTCTGGTCGGTGTTCAAACCGTATTTATGGACGCGTGGCAGTACGGCAGGCAAAGTCGTGCGAATGCGAAGACGAACTCCGTTTGCTTGAAGAGTCCCTAAAAAATAAGATTGTCTTTTCACCAAACAGCGCACATTTTTTTTAACCCAACAAACCGACAAGTGCCGTTTCTGGCGGCAGCTTGGGATCACTCATGTCGATATTTAAAAGAAATCGGGTGACTTCCTACCGGAACTGGAACCGATTCTTGGATATCTGTCCGGTCGGTGTTTAAACAGTATTTATGGACGCGTGACAGTACGGCAGGCAAAGTCGCGCGTTCGCGTTCGCGTTCGCGCTGCTGGCGATCCGGTCCTAAAGTGATGACGCAACGACAAACGGGACCCCAATAGGTCGAGATGAGAGCCATTGTATGGCAATCTTATAATTTAGACAATCACCGATCAATTGAATGGGCTTTTACTACTGCTATACATGCAGCGTTCGTACACGGGGCTAGGAGCGAATGATGAATGAATGAAGGGACAGACGAATGAATGGACAGATAGTTGGCTCGGGCTTAAACGTTCGTAAATAACCGGACCGCTTCATTCAATTACTTTCAATCGCTTCGAGCCAATAGATACAATTTAAAAATCCTGCTTGCCCCGCGGTGCATCCACCTATACGCACGTTCGGCAGTGTGCGCGGCCGGCACTCTCCGTGTAGGTACTTGAGGTCGTACGATACTGTGTACGCGTGTTGCACTTGACGATATAATACATCACCGAACTCGTCGCTCCCTCGCTACCGATCTCTCTTCTGCCTCGACGTCTATAACATCGATGCTCGACCAATCCTCCATTCGCATTCTCCCGTGACACACGGTAAAAAAAAAGTATCATGCAGCTGACAATTTTTTTATGAACTTAATTAAATATAAGATTGGTTGACAATCTTTTTTAAATTGTAATATTAAAGATAAAATAAGCGAAGCTTTGTGGGCAAGAATTTTTGTCTAACTGCACCCAAACTTATTTTACCTGTATATAGTTGGAATCAATCTACGAGCCCCACGTGTGAAAATTTTTTCCAAGTTAATTAAATGTAAGGTCGGTTGACAATTTTTTTGTTATATTGTAATATTACCGATAAAATAAGTGGAGCTTTGTGGGCAAGATATTTTTTTTTATGCACCCAAACTTATTTTACCTGTGTATCGTGAGGATGAATCTGCGAGCTTGTGTCGTCACTTCGTCCGGTCAAAGCCGATAACTAATAACGACGGTAAAGCTCGGCAGAGGAGAGACTATCGATAAACCAATTACCACACGGCGCGGCGGTGCAAGGATGAAAGGTGCGCCTCCGTCGGAGAGCGCGCATACGCTAATACGGACCAAAGGACAGGGCTGGCCGTGCACTGGCCGTGCGACCCTTCGATATGGCCGGAAGATCCACGTGTTAGCGCCGAACGCGGAGGATGGAAATAATGTATAAAACAAAAAGAAATTCGGGAAACACGAAACCCGGTCGCCCCCCTCCAGGCGTACGGGACACGGTGCGTGTCGACTAATGGACAGCGATTGGTACAGATGGCCTTAGGTCTCTCTCGACGGCGCGCATAGCCGGCTCGGCGAATGATGAGCACCAGCCGGACCGGGCCGCGTCACGTCCGGATGAATTTACATGCTTAAAACACCGGCTACCGACCGGGGCGCTCGTGGACTCCGAACCGATACCGAGAGCGAGATTAGTTCCTCTTCCGATTCCACATGTCCGAATGCCCTCGGGAAATTGATCAGTCGCGATACCAATTCTGTCGGGCATCATTAATTCAACCGAAGATCGATCTGCGTATTACGAAAATGGATACATAAATATTTTATTTGTCATATTTTATACAGATAGATAAATTATTTTATTTCAGTTAATTTTACAAATTACCAAAAAAAAAAAAAAATTAAAACACTGTGGGCTGATTTGCTAGTTTCAAACAGGAATATTGTATTATTTATTTATATTGATTCAGTAAAGTTCAAAGCTTACTGAAAAATAAATACATTGCCCCTTTCGATTCCACACGACCCAATGCCCTCGAGAAATTGATTAGTCGCGATACGAATTCTTGTCGAAGTACATTACTAATTCAACGCAAGATCGATCTGCGTATCAACGAAACCGACAAATTATTTACACAACTTCCAAAAAAAAAGAATCACAAAAAAATTAAGCACACTCTGGTCTGATATGCCAGTTTCAGAAAATAATATTATTTATTATTATTTATTATTATTTATTTATAATATTATATTATTTATTCAGTTAAAAAAATTTCAGATGAATTCAAAGTTTGCTTAAAAAAAAAAATCCATTGTCGTCGGGGACAATGGAATTGACTTGGATTCTGTCGTATCGTGTTGCGGGTCGAGTCAATGAAAGGTCTCGTAGTACGTTACGTTACGTTTCAGTGGTCTGCAAGAGAGATCTCGAACGATCGGTGTTCGATAGGATCGTGGACTTCCTGTGTGCGCGGGGCACGCGAAGCCGATCGTCCGACCGCGATCGGATTTCCGCCGTCGCGAGAACCGCAGTTCGACCGGAGGCGAATCGATACGTACGCGGCGGTTCGACGTGTGCGTTTGTGTGTGCACACTTGAATCTATCGTCGAAGCTGCGATACGACGGCTGAAAATTGAAAGCGGAGAGAGAGAACGAAAGTGAGGCACACGCGCTATCGGCGGACGAGCAGGCGCGGCAAAGAGTGCGGAGGAATGAAGGACCGCACTCGCGAGACTCCGTTAGCTACGCGTTCGGTCGCGGCCCACTTCCGGCTGCTGCTTATCAATCGTCTCGTTCCACATTTCCCTCGTTTCGGCAACTTTAATTGCCCTCAGCGCGACGCGTTTTCGGTCGTTAAGCACAGGCGATCGTTACACCATGACCGACAACGATTCCCGGCAGCGTGTGACAAAGCTTTGTTCCCACGTCGAAGCCGATCTCAAGCGGGCGACGATACACAGTAAAAAAAAAAAAAAATGTTTAAAATCGAAATGTGAATTTAAGAACTTTATTTTTATTCGTAAAAATAAAGTTGTTAAATAACTGACAAATACGTTTGTTCAGGTTTGAATTTTACTGAGCTGCCCTTTTATTTCCCGTGTCATTAACAACGTCAGTTTGTATTTTGTTTGCAAAACCAGAGCCGAATAGTGCGATCGGAAAATTAAAAAAAAAAAATTGTAAGTTGATGTAAAAAGAACAAACTTTTTTTCCTGTGTAGACTTTTATCTGGCGATAAAATTTTTCTAGACACCGCCGTCGATAGCAGCGATCGATCACATCGCTCGAAGAATTCGACAAAATTATTACCCTCGATGTCAATTAACAAATACAAAAAAAAACTGTTCTCTCCGAGCTAAGAATCATAAATGGCCGAGTGGAGGCTCATTTGACCTCAAAACCCCCGCGTATCAGATCGCGTATTACACGTGGCAATTTTCTTCTTTTTTTTCACATGGTATTAAAAAACGGCATAAACAGTTGAGGGCCGTCGGCGAGGCTCTAGGAAAATCCGTACCGGAGTCTCGTTTGCGTGACGGGAGCCATGCGATGCTGCGTGTGCACGCGTGGGTGTTGCATACTGTAGCACAAATAATACACAGTGATATGCATGTATACATAGTTTTTATATATACACACATGTAGTCCATACACCGAAGCCCTGATGTATACACGTATACACATATGCACATACAGACACCCACGCTAAATATTCCCGTGAATATTTATTAACTGGCGCGGCGTTAATTGGCGATACGATGACTATTCATGATTTAACGATTTTCAATAACCATTACTTTTGACTCAGACCGTCGGGCAACGAGACCGTGTGCTTAATGTAGTGCGTGTATATATACATACAAACGCACACACACACACTTAGCTCGCTATTAGACTACACACGCAATTCGCACCGCCCCCTCGCCAAGATGACGAATTTACATATAAGTATATATGAGACACACATAGCGCATGCGCAGTAGTACGTGTAACAACTGTGCGATGTAGCGAAGTTGGGAGCGATGCATGCGAGTTGATCGTCTTTGGCGATGAACACTGAGGCAGTTACGCACCGCGTAGGTCTTAAGGAGGTGGTGATGGAAATGAAGGAAGAGCATCACCGCCGGCAGCGTGCAGCAGCATGCTGCAGTCGATACGCGTGCTCGTCGAGTGGAGGTGGTGTGCGCAACGCCGCCGCCGTCGCCGCCGCCGCGACCGACAATCCGTAAATTATGTTTCCCAGGTAATTGCTCGTGGAACGAGCACACACGCTGCCCGGTTACTAAACTCTTCGCGAGTGCAGCAGACTATGGCAGTTTTGGCGCGGCGCGTATATGGCGTGCCACCGTCCGTCTGTATCTGCCGATCATGTAAAGCAGACGGTTGAGGCCCTGAAATTTATAGTGATCTCATCTTCGCGCAATAATTGACCATTGTTGATGGGTAAGTTCATACGCGGATCGCGTTTACCGAGGCAAACAGGGAAAATTATGAAAGTCCGCGGTTCCGAGAATGGCTTTTACGCGGTTATGGCTACGAAAAGAGATTCGCCGATTCTGGTAAATCGCTCACGCGAAGCTCTTGCCGCGGCTGCAATGAGACTCGGATCTGCGCTGAAGTCAACGCCCGTCTATATCTGTTGATCATTTAAAGCAGATGATGGGGCCCTGAAATTTATAGAGATTTCATCTTCGCGCAATAATTGACCATTGTCGATGGATAAATTCATACGTAGATCGCGTTTACCAAAGCAAGCAGGAAAAATTATGAAAGCCCGCGGTTCCGAGAATGGCTTTTACGCGGTTATGGCTACGAAAAGAGATTCGCCGATTCTGGCGAATCTTGCACGCGCAGAAGCTCTTGGCGCTGAAGTCATGGATGGTAAAAGTGATCAAGTAATGTCTTATTATAATGAGAAGGTGCGACGAGAAGAAATCAGCTTCCGAATCCGAGCGTTGCTAAACGTTATCCGCACAAACTAAACTGCCCTCACTCCGAACTGAATCCGGAGCGAAAACGCTTCCGAATCTTCGTGCGTAGCCCCGAGAATTGTTGGAAACCATCCAACGGAACTTTGGTCGAAAATTTCGTTGGAAAATAAGAACGACGATGAATCGAAAAAATTCTGTGTAAACTGACGATCACTGGTGAATGAACGCATCGGGTCGAGTCTTCCTCACCGTTCGTTCGCCACCCTGAGCCTACCTCACGAAACAAGTAGCGGAGGAAACAAAAATACAAATAAAAAAGACAGAATACCGACAGGAAACCGTGAAAAAGGAGAGTGTAACGGAAAGAGATAGCTCCAAACACCTTAACCCAAATTTATTCGAGGTGGCCTCGATTGATACACGCACCCGAGCAGTCGCTCGACATCCAACCTGCTAGAAAAAAAAAAAAAAAATAGCATACTAATAAAAAGAAGAAAAAACACAGAATGACGAGAGGACTCTCCATGAATCAAGAAGCTACCAGTGTAAACATCCACTACGGTACTCCGACGGTATTATGCGCAAGTAAACAATGTACAGAATGCGAGAGGTTCCCTCACTTCCGTCGAGCCATATGCGTGAAAGATGCCCTGCATACATGCATAGAGAGTGTGACTGTCTCGATGGCCAGCGGTCCCCCGAAGGGAGCACCAAGATGTGTTGCCGCAGCGGCAGGATGGTTCTTTGCCAAATATTCGGATGGCGCGTCGGGTCGTTCTCACCGGGAACCGGAAGGTCCGGAGTTCGCGACCCGCGTTCCCGCTCTATCGTCCCGTGGATTGCCGCGGCGGGCCGGGCCAGGGCTCGCGTGCCCGGCGCATCTGTTGCGCTCTCGCTGTACGTACACACACTCGAGGGACACACGATCCGGTGCGATTCTCTCCGCCGTGCGTGTGTGTGTGTACGTGCACGCGGACGGAGGGAGAGATTCGATACAGACGAGGAGAGCACGCATGCCGTCACTTGGCTTCCACACAGCTCGCACCGCGCACACGCTGATACACCGTGTGTTGCGGATAGTGTGTACGCGCGTGTGGTCAGTGCCAATTTACCGTTCGCTTCTACCTACGAATTAACGCTCGTGCATTCCTCCTGGCCAAATCTCTCTCTCGGGTTTATGGTTTCGGTGGCACGCCCCGGCTCTGTTGATGTTTCGACGCATAAACCGCGGTTACTGTTAGATTCTATGTGTACACATTTTTGCATCCCGAACGTCTTGGCAAATATGCGTCCACGCAGATCTCGCAGAGATTCGATGTCAGTCCCGATTTTTTGAATCATTTTACGTTATTTTTATTTATTTTTCTTGAAAAAATACAACAAATGTAAAATTAATAGTAATAATTATGTAAATGTAATTCAATGTAATAATGTAAGTTAGTAATAATAATAATGTAAAATTTCATAAAATTCTAACAGACCGACGAATCAAATACGAAACAGTTTAGTATTGGGCGGATATGCTAGTTAGAAGAGTAACATTTTTAATATTATTATTATCGACTTGACAAAAATGCGGACGAATGTCGCAGAAGCTTCGATTAGAACCGAGAAAAATTGTGCCTAAAAATATTTCACGGACAAAAAAAAAATGAAAATTGCGTGCAGACTTTTAGAAGCGACCGTTCGATCGACAGTGATCGCGTCCGCGCTGTTATGTCCCGATATACCGAGAATCGTCGGCTTTCACCGTATCCCCGTTACGTTACAAACGATCGGAGTTCCTAGTCGTAGGATCTATTAGAACCGACCGTCTATAGATCGAAAGTTCAAAGGATTGACGTTTTCAGGTCTCGAGGAAGCGGAAGTTGAGATCGTATAATGAGTCGATAGAGATTGCCCGACACAGATGGATGAACAGCTGAATTGTCTGTGTGCGCGATCGAATTCAGCGACCGTGCGTGTCTCACCGAGTGTGTATGGGAGGCGAGTCATCAGTGTCTATAGGATGGAAACTATAGGAATCGATTATTCACGGCGTGAGACACGCACGGGCATTACAGTAGCGTGTGATTGATGATCTCGTTCCTGGAATTCATTATCCCATTATTAATGTCAACTCCGATGTCCGATCCTCGGAACTCGATTCCCCAAATCGATCAGCCAAATATCTCTCCCGCATCGAAGCGCACATACATACAAAACACATACATATACACACATCTCGCTCTACAGTGTGCGTGCCTGCGTCGGTGTATTTTAATTCACGAATGTACAATAAGTATTTATAGAGTGGGGTCGAATGACTCTCCGTCCGAAGTGGATGAGCAGCCTCGTTCGGGCTGATACAAAACGAAATAACGTCCCGCCCGTCTGACGTTCCTAAATCACTCATATCAGAAATAACACTTAGGAAATTCATAATCTCGGGCTCTCCCCCCATTTCCCAGATTTCTTCGCTTCCTCGTAGCAGTTACCGAGTCTCTTCGCTCAACAAACGAGAGTGCGTCATTCGTACACAAAAGAAACTCTCCGCGCGCCTTTCCGTATGTTCCGAGAGGAGCCTCGAGTAAGGCGAGGTGCGCGGGTTTCGCGAGCTCTCGCTCTGATGAATCTCCGAGATTCGAGACGTCCTCTCTCTCCCCGTTCGGCCGCCTCTTCGATCGATCCTCCTCTTGGCAACTCTCGCCGAATCGACGAGGGATCTTGGAGCACGTCGGTGGTACATCTTAAAGTTCGATCTCCCGTGCTCGGTGCTTCCCCTAATTTCGATTTTCGAATCGCTCTCGGGGACGCGAGACACGGGCGGCGCTCGTCGTTCGGTTCTTCTCTCGCATAGCGGGACCCGAACGACGATAAAATTCGAGGCGCGCGTATTAATAGCGTTCCCGTCGGTCTCTCTCGCTCTCCTTCCCGGCACGCACTTGCACGTGCGATACGCAAGACACGCTCTCTCCGTCCGTCTCTGTTTCCGACTCCGTTTCTCCGCCGCGGATCGCCGCTTCTTCTCTCCTTCTTTCACTATCTATTTCCCGCTTTTCGTTCCCCGATCTGTTCCCGCTTCACGCATCCCGAACGAGAACGCCCGAGCCGCTGCTGCGGCTGCAATACCAAGCATCCATAACGAATCTCTCGTCTCGCGTAAAACGTTTGAATTCGAAGAAAAAGACCAAAAAAAGGGAAAGGAGCGCGTGTGCCGAGTATCCGCACCGCGGATTCTGTACGCCGCGTGAGTCATGGGTCTGCGACGATGTGCCCACGACGCTGGGGCACACATGCGAGGCTATATCAGCCGGCGCCGTTTCGCTGCCGAGACGAATCACCGTCACCTACAACCTCGAATGTCCCGGTCGTTGACCACACAACGACGATTCGCGGTTTTTTTTTTAGGTTTCGATGATTATTTTTTTGGAGCTGATAAGAGATTGGACGAAACACTTCATTTCGGACCTTGAAACTATTTTTTTTTTCATTTGCACGTCGTTTTACATTTTTTATGTTGAAATTCATCGGCATGATCGGTGAGATTAAAGATTCTTTGAATTCATCATTTTAAGGTACGGCTTGAAAATGTCATGTTAAATCGTTAAATTATACTTATTTATAAAAGCGGGAGATGAATTCTATTAGCCGATGCACTATTAATATGTATCGAAAAGATCGGTGCGATTAAAGTTTCTTTGAATTAATGATTTCAAGGTACGCGTTGAAAATTTTATGTTAAATCGTTAAATTATAGTTTTTGAAATATTTATTTATAAAAGCGAGTGATGAATTTTATTGGCCGATGAACCGCTCAACGCTCAATTTTAAATATTAAAATGCATCGAAAAGATCGGTGCGATTATGATTTAAATTCATGATTTGAAGGTACGCGTTGAAAATTTTATGTTAAATCGTTAAATTATAGTTTTCGAAATATTTATTTATAAGAGCGAGTGATGAATTTTATTGGCCGGTGCACCACTCGACGCACCTAGAGCGTGCCTGCCAGAGTGGTTAAGTGTCTGTATATATGCGAGGTGCATTATACACCCGGCCAATCTGGATCTACAAGACTCGTCACCCGGCAAACGCGCGACGTCTATACCGCTCGAGTGGCGAGCAGTTTCCCGCGTCTGTAGGTCTAGACCGGCCAGTCGACTAGACCAACGAGACGCGTCCGAAATGAGCTTCTATAGTCTATTTCGAGAACCGATACTCCAAATGCGATCCGAGCTCTATAGCTACGTGGATCTTCGACGTAGCTCGATAAACGTTAACGATGGCATGTGCGAGAAAAACGTCTCTCTTTCATCCGGCCCAACAGCTAGAGTCCACACACAAACACACTTCGTTTGAACGCAGAATGAAAAACCCATCGTGTTAAACACGCTGGCATTGCACAATTTTGAAGAGAAACATTTTCAAACTATAATTAAATTATCTTGGGATTGAAACATAAAAATAAAAAAATTCTCTCTTTCATCCAACTGAGCAGTGTGTATGTCGTGTCGGGATTCTAGTCCACACACGAATGTGGCTCGTTTGAGAGCAGAAAGAAAACCTATCGTGTTAAACACGCTGGCATTGCCAAATTTTGAAGGGCAACATTTTCAAACTATAATCGAATTATCTTGCAATTGGAAAAATAAAAATTGGTAATCAAGACATTTCGATACCGTTGCGATAAAAATTGGTACATCTCGTTACCATTACTCATTACATTTCGTTACGTTCACACATTCGCCAAAACGAATCTGTACGTCATTCGATACAAAGTAACTTACTCGCAACTTTTTTTCAGTTAATTTGACTCGACTTGAGGTAATACAAAATTAAAAAAAAATGGGCAATGCAGACTTTTATAAAACTATTTTATAAAACTCTGGAATAATTTATCGAACAAACAAACAAGTCCCACATTAACAGTACAGCGACTCGCCCGTCTTTGGTTCCCATTGTATAATCTTCGATGAATCGATCGTTGTTAACGAATGTTTCCGAATCGATTGTTAACTGAATGTTCATCAGTCGCTCGTTTGCTGTGCGTGCAAGGCAGTGTGTGTGTTGCGTGTCGGAGTCTCGACCGTGTCCACGCGCCCGTGACTCACGACATTCGGTATACTATTCCTCACCGTACAGTACCGCCGCCGCACGGGAATTTCGGGAAGTTCGTCGGGGATTCCCCTCTCGGGCCGATCGGTCGGAGGATCGGAGCTACGCAACGAGACAGTGTGTGTGTGTGTGTGCATGCAGCACGCAGCGAGCGGCGGTGGTGGCGGTGATTCCCCAAGGTGGGGGAGATAGAATAGTACGCGCGTGTAGGGGAACCGCTGTCGCCGAGGGTAGGGGGGGCGACGAGACTGCGAAACTTTTGTCCATTTACCGCGAGTCCCGCGAACCTAATTGGGAGTACGCTGCGAGGTCTCGTTCCACGCGGACCGCACGATTCCTCTCTTCGGCAACCGCGCCGACGGTCGCCGTGCGCCTCTCTCGACCGGTCAAACGCCCGTCTCGACCCGGAGATGTTCGCCTCGTTGTCCGAGACAGACCGCACTAAAACCGAGCACAGCACATTTTATAAGCCAAACCTGAACGCCTCTCTTTCTTTTCGACGAATTTAAACATTTTTTGAAGAGTTTGGAATTTTTAAACATTTTTTAAGGGGAATTTTTTCAAATTCTTGAAGAGTTTGGAATTTTGGGAACATTTTTGAAGAGTTTTGAATATTGAGAATTTTTTTTTAATTTGTGAAGAGTTTGGAATTTTTGAGAAATTTTCGAAAATATATCGAGCTGCAGAGGGAACCGAATGCAGCGAAGTGCACTGGACTTTCGCCTTCCGACAGAGCCACATGTCCCCTCACTCTCGTTCTCTCCTTCCCCGACCACATGCAACGCACACCTTCCCCCTTCGATAACTCTCATTCCACCGCGAAAACGATATACCACCGTTTTGTTTTTCTTTTTTTTCTTATATTTCGTTTCCGAGAAATCGCTTTCGGTGTGTCGCAATATTTATAGATGCTCGTAAGTTCTGGCTGAGAGACCGCGGGCAACCGCGATTTCTTCGCGCGAGCCGGCCGATGAATTTTTTCCCGTGGCACTCGATTTATTTCCGTTCCGTCGGTGCATCGATGTTTCTCAAGTTTCTTCGCACGAATTAAAAAAAAAAAAGAAAAATGAAAAAAATCGTACATCGTCAGATCGAACCTCGTTCAATATATGCTTTCGCTTAAGTTAACCTGATGAGAAAGGAGCCGAACGATGAATTTTTTTCCCGTCGCACTCGATTTATTTCCGTCCCGTCGGTGCCTCGATATTTCTCAAATTTTGTGTCTCCGATTTTATATAAAAAAAAATTAAATAAAATAAAAAAACAATCGTCCATCGATATAACGAACCTAGTCAATATATGCGTTCGGTTAGGATGACCGGACGAGATAAACTCGCAAACTGATATTCCCCATTTCAATCCACTTCCCTTTCGGCCCTTGCGCGAAACGCGTTGATTTGCCGTAAATATGAATGAGCGTCGAGCCATTCGCCGTGCATAATACCCGAAGGTTGTGATATACAGCGCTAGGTCACAATTGCACCTCGTTGAAGCACCTAATCAGTTGACACACGATTATGAAACTATGCGCTGCCGGGCATCGGAGTTAATAGCCCGGCCAGCGAGCGTGCGCATGCGCGTGCGCACACCTCGGAGAACGCGCGTACACCGTAATCCGTGACGGGCCACGAGGGCTATAACACTTACGGTCTATACCACCGTCAATGGAGTATCTCCGACGAGGCACGTTTCTAGCTCGTATCTAAACGGCGAAGGTACAACGACGAGCGTCCATCCACATCATTTTATTGGAAATAGGTAGGTCTCGGTACCGAGCCAACGAGCATGTGTTTGACGAGCGCGTTCGGCTCGCGATCGGTCACAACATTATCGCACGACGGAAACACGAACGGTGCTTTCTTTCCCGCGACAGCTTGCCGTAAACCTCTCTCCCTCGCGCTCGGCGAGCATGCGCGCTTCTTCTTCCCGATAAAAAAATAATAATAATAACAATAACAATAATAATAAAATAATAAAAATAGTAATAAAATAATAAAAATAATAGCAGCTATAATAACAACTGGCACGAAAGAGGAGCAGGAAAGCGTGCACGCTCGCTCGAGATTAGTTTTTTACTGTCCCAAGTTTGTAGTACGCATAGTGTTGCGTAAGAGAGCCGGTTGATACTTTGAGTCATTATCGTACGCGGAAAGCCGGCTGTTATAAAAGACTGCGATGTAACTAGTGTCTTTGCCCTCCGCGGAGATGAGAGCTGGATGGGGGAAAAACGGATTTTAGAATTTTTTTTTTTTTTTTGCGGTGGATCGGATAGTGTTGCATGGAGGATCGAAGCGAAATGTGTACAGTGGGCGAAGCGTGGGAGAGATCACGGAGGGTAGGCACGAGGTACCGAGCTAGCCGCAAAGTCGGGGTTGAACAGCGCTCTCCACCCCCCCCCCCCCCGGGAGCGTACACGCGCCGCCCCAAATCGGCCAACTATTCGCCAAACACCGAAGTACCCCGCACTAAGGGAAACTTTGACCCCTCCCGAAACTCGGAAGCCGCCTACGCGCTTTAGCAGCTCCCGGTCGCGGTCTCTGTTTCGCGCGTTATCGCCGGGCATGGAAGCCAGGATATTGCTCCGTGAACGAGCGAGATGAGCGGTCGACGATCTGACCGAGAGCCAATTACAGTCAAACCATCGTCGATCTTCTCGCTGACCTCACTAAACGCTCCATAAACGTCGGCGTCGCGCGTGCCTCGTTTTCGAAGATACATCCATACTACCGATAACTCCCGTCGTTCGGACTGCACGCGCGCTGCACGCCGATTCATATTTTTGGGCGAAATTTTGACGATGGATAAAATAGGCGGGTTTCACTTTAATGGAGGCAATGTTAAATTTTAAGTTGCCAATTATTATTTTTTTTTACATGAAGCAAATTGTTATTTTTTCATTCGTATATTATTTTTGTGTGTTATTTATGGTTTTTATTATTAAGGATCTTTGGTATATTAGTTATTATTTTAGAGAAGCATTTGTTTCGCGGAAAAGAGTTGTCACGATGCTGAATCGTACTGACAGCTTTGAGGTGCTAATTTTTTTTTATTAGATACCAAATTCTCATTGAGCTTAAAATGTCGGTATCGATCTGAAAACGCTTTCCAGCTGTCATGGAAATTTGGTGCCTTATATTTTAGAAGAAACATTCGTTTCATGGCTCGGAAATGTCAAGATGCTGAATCCTACTGACAACCTTAAGCCGTTGATTTTTTTTTTTTTTTTTATAAACCAAATTCTCATTTTGAGCTTAAAGTATCGGTTTCGACCTGAAAACGCTTTCCAGCTGTCATGGGGATTTGGTGTGTTATTTTTTAAAAGAAAAATTCGTTTCGTGGAAGAGCGTTGTCGAGATGCCGAATCCTACTGACAACTTTAAGCTGCTGATTTTTTTTTCGTAAACCAAATTCTCATCGAGCTTGAAATGTCGGTATCGACCTGAAAACGCTTTCCGGCTATCATGCAGATTTATTATGCTATTTTTTAAAAGAATTATTTTTATTATGCTATTTTTTTGGTTTCCCGGAAAAGAGTTGTCACGATGCTAAATCGTACTGACAATATCAGCGGCCAGATAGGTTGAAACTATTCTATGAATATGCACGTGTATATATATAGACGAACCGCGTGTATCTCATTAACCGGCGCAAATACAGAATCGTAGTAAAAAAGAGGGGAAAAAAGAAAAGAGTTACACGGAAAAGTGTTCGCGTATTCGACGAGAAATTGCTAGTTTAAATATGCATTTACGAGCCCTCTGAAAGTTCGCGTGTCCCGAGGACTGTGAACTAGGCTACATGCAAGGGCAATTCAACGCGTCGGGGAGCGAAATCGATGATTTTTCCATGCCCTGCAGCGATTATAATTTTGTATTTATTTATTTATAAAATCTAACGAGGTTCGCCGCGGCGGTCACGCGTTCAGAATTCCGCGAACATCGGTTCGATCATGTTTAGCCATGAAGACCAATAAAAATCATCGAAAAATAAAAAATGACACATATATATAAACCATATAAAATATATAAAATATCCATAAATTTGTCCACCTTTCCCGAAACAAAATTTTAAATATTTTCAAAAAAAAATCGTCACGCCAAAAATTGTGCAACGAAACGACGATCGAGCCAGCGCAGAAGAGATTTCGATACGACGATTGCACACGCGACACTCGTCCGTGTCGTTGAAGTCCTTGCGTCCCAGCGCGCAGGATTGCCAAATAAAATTATACCTCCCCCACTTATGGTGTTAATCGACTTTCGATAAATTCACCGACGAAGAGATTTCCCACCTCCGTCGAGCCATCGCGCCCGGGGGGCCGCCTCGGCGTTCGTCCCGCGAATTTACCGATTCACATCCACGAGCGGGGAGAATCTCCATCTCCGTCGCGAGCCAAGCAGCTTATTCCCAATTTATGTCATAATTACCTGTACGATATCCAAGCCTGTCAATTAAGTCGCCCGCTATCGTTCGCTCCCGCGAATATCTTCGCGCTAACCGATCGGCTCTATATAACATTGTACGTCTAACGTGCAAGTGATTTCGAATTTTAAACGCGTTACAAGAGAAGCTCCCCGCACACATCGGGCTGCGCACACAGTTTCGTTTGTACACCTCAAACACGACGAGCCGGAGAGAGCGCGAGATACGATTTTAAGTGAATAATTGATGTAACCCGCGCGAGTATGCCTCGGCGTTAGCAGCACCACCGTGGGTGAGCCTATTTTCGAACGATCGTTATAATAACGCCGTGGAGTCAGGCGTCGTTGACTCCGCTCGGTAATCGGCCGGGAAGAGCGAGCTGCGCGGCGAGGAGGCAGAGATTCGCGGAGTTTGATGGTTTCAGTCAAAAATACATCCAGCGATTATGTCGCCGGTTAGAGCGCGGATCGGGCCGATGGACCAATGAGGGAGCTCAAGCTTTTATCGAACCACCGGGGCGTTAGTCGTCTCGCTGAGACTCGCGAGGTATATCACTAATGCAACCCGGAGAATGCAGCGTCGCGATTGCCTACGTGAAACACTCCGAATGATCCGAAATTGCGCAAAATCCGCGTGATCGACGGGGAGGGAATCTTGTCTCGGTCTGTCAAATTACCGGTGAATTCGCACTAGCGCGTCGAGTATCGTCTCGCCTACTTTATGTTGGAGAATCATCTTGACTGTGTACCGTGCGAGCGCGATATCGGTTGGGGCGTTAGCGGAGCGCGAGTAAGATCGTCATCGGTGCCGAGCCGATGGCAAATTGCACACGCCAGTCGCTTAATTCGATCGCTCCTCGATCCGGCCGTCAAACCGCGCTCTGAGTGACACTTCGATCTTCGACCGGTGATCCTAGTGCCGCTTCGAGCCATCCGAGCGTTGGAGATAATTCGATCGATCGGAGCCCCGAGAGACAGGCTCGGCTCCGAAATTATTTTCGGGCTACGATCGGCGCGAGCGGGTCGATAAATTATTCTTCGGGGCCTCGAGTGTTCGGACCGCTATCTGGACTCGCGGGGGAATGAGCCGAGATGATCTTCTCTTTTTTTTAGGCTCTTTGCCGGAAATTGAAAGTGTGCTGGAATTTAAATGAAATTCGGTTTTGTGGGTTTTTGGGCGAACGATCGAACGTCGCTGGCTCCGAATCAATAAATTATTATTCGGGCTTCGACTGTTCGGACCGGTATCTGGATTTGTGAGAGAATGAGTGGAGATAATTAAGTTTTAATAATAAGTTTCTTTTAAGCCTTTTGCCGGACATTGACAATGTGCCGGATTTTAGAGGAAATTGAGCTTTGTTAATTTTTGGGCGAACGATCAAAGATTTCCGGCTCCGAAATTATTTTCAGCCTACGATCGGCGCGAGCGAGTCAATAAATTATTCTTCGGGCTTCGACCCTTCGGATCGCTACCTGGACTTGCGAATGAATGGGCCGATACATTTTTTTTTTAAAGCTTTTTGCCGGAGATTGAAAGTATGCCCGAATTTGAAGGAAATTGGGTTTTGTTGGTTTTTGGTCGAAGGAACAAACATTCCCGGCTGCTTCGGTGAGAGCACATTGGACACTCATGCCGGGCACGGCGGGCGGGACGTCCCGCGCCGACCAAAGCGACTCCCGTTCGTGCACCGGATTAACTCGCACCCCCTGTGTACACCCCCGTATTCCGTACCGGCGTCTCATCCCGGCCTGACAGAATCCCCGAGTGGCCGTCGATTTCCGCATTTTCACGGCGCGGACTTGTCCGGTAAGCCCCGAGGGTCCTCCCGACACCCCGTTCGACGCTACGGTTAACTCGCGGGAGCATTCTTTCGTAAAACCGGAGTGCGAACTGACGGGATCGAAAACATTGTGGGCTCAAAAAAAAAAAAAAAAAAAAAGACACCGAGCTATTTCTCGCGCACTTTGTCGTCCAACATGCGGTCGACTTTCGATCCATTTATTCTGTCGCACAGAAATCATTATCCAAGGCAAAAAAAAAAATTTGTAAATTTTTTATGTCGTTCGACTTGAATAAAATTCCGAAAAATTGATCGAAACGCTATCCGATATTTTTTGACTCTTCGCACTTGCCGGTCCAACATAGTCATCTACCCAATTCCCTTTAAAATCGACACCGATTCGATCGCAGGTAAAACCCGACCCATCATCGTCAGCAGACATCAAGGATATTTTATTTTTTTCACACCAAGTCCCGCATTGTCAAAAAGGTTAAAAAAAAAGTGTCATTCATTTTTTTGTGTTCTTCGACTTGAGTAAAATTCCGAAAAATTACACGAAACGCCATCCGATATTTTTGTCTCTTCGCACTTTCCTGTCTAACATTGTCCTCACCCGAATTCCCTTCGAAATCGTCATCGATTCGATCGCAGGTAAAACCTGACCCATTATCGTTAGCGTAGATCAAAGCTATATTTTCTTTCGCACCAAGTCTCCGCAGCTCGCAATGCGCCGATTCTGTCGCACAGAAATCATTATCGAAGGTAAAAAAAAATAAAAAACAGTGTCATAAATTTTTTGTGTTCTTCCACCTGAGTCAAATTTCGAAAAAATAATTCTAAACGCCATCCGATATTTTTCTCATCTTGGCACTTTCCGGTTGAAAGTTGTGAACCGAATTCCCTTCCGGATCTCAACCGATTCGACCGCAGGTAAAACCCGACCCATTATCGTTGGCAGAAGTCAAACGTATTTTTGTTTCACACCGCGTCCCGGCAACTCGCCCTCCAGCCCTCCTCCCTCATATCCCTATAGATATACGTCTGCACAGCCGCGAAATGTAATTGGCGACTTACCTGTTGCCAGAACTGGGCGAGCAGATAGATGCGTTCCTTCTTGAAGAGCCAGTCCATGGACTGCATGGCCTGCAGATCGAGTGAATTGGCCTCGGCTGAGGCCTGCATGCTTGCGAGTGCAGCGGCCGAGTTAAGGGAGGTCAGTAGCGGAGACTGCTGAAGGGCCGCTGTCACCGAGCTGTTACTTCCGGCTACCAGATTGGCGTGATAAACGGTGGTGGTTGCGCTGGCATGATCATCCGTACCCCCAGCAGAAGCCAATAATTGGGCCCCGATCGGCGCTGAAGGCCCCTGGAGCCCGAGTGACGAAGCCACTTTGACGGCTTCGAGCTTCTTCGCCGGTACCAAACACCACCCTCCACTTCCCTTATTCTCACTGTCCACGGCCACTTTCACGGCCTTTTTTTAAACAGAACAAATCCCAAAAATATATTTTCCCAAAAAAAAAACGAAAAAAAAAGGAAACAAAAAAAAACACCCGAAAGCGCGTTCACTCGAGATCCGAATTGCCACCGATCAACTGTTCAACTGTTTTTTCTTTCTCCTCTCCTTTATCCTCTTAATTCTACTTGATATTCCGTCGGCTTCGGAATCGAGCCGTCGCCGCTCGTCACGCTGATCTCGCGGAGTCGGCTCCTCTTTTCTCACGACTTGTTGTCGTCATTTACGCGTCCCTTTTTGCCGCTGATACGAG
>JAPYZD010001753.1:0-22780 GCA_030522725.1 Ichneumoninae sp. B BG-2022a
CGTATATATGGTTGGTCTGTAGCGATCTTTGTGGGGGGCAACGATGCGGCGTGCATTACCGTCAAGGCTTCCTCGATCCTCTCGTCATCTTGCTCAAAGAGCCCGGAGAGTCAGGGTCGCCGCGCGGGTCCATTGTGGAGATCCATCCCGAGATGTTCGCGAGATATCGGTGCCGGCTGGTTCTCTGCGCACTGGCAGCGGACACGAGACGACCGAGAAAGCATTCCTCGGATGGAACGCGTTTCCATTGTGTTGGAAATCGTCGATTGCATGTCGTTCGGAGTCGAGCGCTTTGGAAATTGAGCGAACTCTGTCGCAAGGACGTCGGGCGGGAGGGAAATTTTCTGGGCGTGTACAGAAATGAAGGCGCCGATGTCTCGGGACCAAACAGTTTTACTATTTTTTTTTTTGTTGTGATTTTAGAAGAAAAGAAAAATGCTTGTTCGTTTTACAAAAATTGTTGTTCATTTTACAAGAAACGAAAAATGCATCTCCGTTTTACAAAAATGCATCTCCGTTTTACAAAAATTGTTGTTCATTTTACAAAAATGGTTGTTCATTTTGCAAAAAAGGTTGTTCATTTTGCAAAAATAGTTGTTTATTTTACAAAAATGGTTGTTCATTTTGCAAAAATGGTTGTTCATTTTACAAAAATGCTTGTTCATTTTACAATCATTTTTGTTCATTTCACAAAAATGTTTCTTAATTTTACAAATACGTTTCTTAATTTTACAAACTCGTTTCTTAATTTTGCAAACATGTTTCTTAATTTTACAAAAACGTTACTTAATTTTACAAACATGTTTCTTAACTTTACAAAAACGTTTCTTAATTTTACAAAAACCTTTATTAATATTACAAACCCTTTATTTTTATAAAATGAACGAGAGCAAAACAACAGTGACCGCTTGCGGACAAAAAAGTTATTTAAAAGTGCAGACCTTTTGTGCCGTGTACGATGCAGAATGATAATGGTTTCGTGATGGCCTGCGAATGCTCTTCTGTTTGTTCTATGAGTCTCGTGAGCGACGCGCGAGAGACAGGCCGGACGACGCATGATCGGTCTCGAGCGTCTGGATCACGATTGATCGAGCGTGACGACTGATTAACTGCCCGCTATCTTTCTCGTACGGACATTTGCTTAATTGCGTCGTAACGAGAGAGTAGCATCGAAGGGAAGGGGCGGGGGGGGGGGGGCAGACAGAGGATAGCGGCCTAATCATCCTTGTCTCAGGGAGGTCTCTCCCGCGGCATGATCGATCAATCTCTCGAATACCTGATGCATAAAAGCGGACGCAGTACCGCGCGCCCGCGCGCAAGTCTCTCCGTACACAAATTGTTTCGCGAGGAGCAGATTTATTCCAGCGGTGCTCAGCACCCAAGTGGATAATAATCACGTGTGTATCGTTACAGTACGCCGCTCCGTGTGTACGAGAAGCGGATAAAGCTTGTCGGCTGTGAGAGTGGGCAAGGAACTCGGAATTATCCTTCGGTATCGTATTATTTATAGGTATGCTATAAAAGCGAACTTTTTTTTCTTTTTTTATTGCGTCGATAGATAGGAGAAAGTTGTCGACGGTACACGGCTATTTTATTAAATCGACCGGCAATAGAGAAAACGCACTGCGAAACCCTCTTCGCATGTGTGTCAGTTGGATAGCCAGATAAAATAATTGTCTGCAAAATTCGCACGATATATACATATATACGGATTTTTTTCTTTCTGGCAGTTCCAGCAGAGTAACAAAGCCGATATAGACGGTCTTCTCACGATTTTCACAAACGAGCTCGTTACTAAGTGGGGTACAATGAAATTCATTATTTCTCTTCTGATTTCACTCTCCGGTGATACAAGTATCTCGACGTTCTAAACGAGCTTTTGATTGTGTGAGAATAGCACAATTCAGCCGATGCATTATATATATGTAGATATATATATTAGAACTAGGCAAAATACTAAAAAATATTTCAAGTACAAAGTGTTAAGTATTGGTTGTAATCGAAATATTTCTCGAGTACTTTTTGCGATTAGGTTCGTAGCGTAAAGGGTTATCTTTTTTAGAAAAAGGTGGAAAGTAATTTGCACATGGCTTCTGGATTTATTACAATTTTGCGCATAGCTTTCTCCATGAGAACATTTGAACAATGAAGAAGTCACGTGCAAATTACTCTGTAGCTTTTTTGTATCATAAAAAATGTCTGCATCACATAAAATTGAAATGGTCAAAATTTGCAGCAAAGGGCTGAAGTACTTAGGTCGATGACTCGTTGGCAATGGTAATAGCAGAGCAATATATGATGTAAATAATCGCGCAAATGTATCAGCATCCGTACCAAGTAATACATTGTCAATAAATACATTTACTACTACTACAGCAAAATTTATTGCAGACGTCGTTAACTGAAATTGGCGAAGTGACGTCGTCTGGGGGAAATGTCACGTCCGGTTTAAAAAATCTCATTTTTCGACCGGAAGTGAGGTCACACCCGGTCGGAAAATTAAATTTTGAAACCGGAAGTGACGTGTACTCGAAAAGTTCTTGTACTTGATACTTGAAATCGTATAAAAGTACTTCAAACTGTATAAAAGTGTTTGAAATCATACAAAAGGACTTGTGTACTTCCCGTACGTTACACCTAGAAAAAAATATTATTTGACGGCCACCGCTTATGTGGTTTAAGTAAAATATTTATTTGATTTAAATAAATAGTTACTTAAATGAAATAAATATTTATTTAATTGAAATAAATATTTTACTTAAACCAAATAAACGGTGGCCGTCAAATAAATTATTTTTCTGGGTGTATTGGAAGTACTAAAAAGTACTTGTGTACTTCCCGTACGTACCTAGAGTACGAGAAAGTACTTGTGTACTTCCCGTACGTACCTAGAGTACGAGAAAGTACTTGTGTACTTCCCGTACGTACCTAGAGTACGAGAAAGTACTTGTGAAAGTATTTGAAGTCCCAAACAAGTCCCCGGCGCTTCAAGTACAGCCCATCTCTGATGCAAATTCGTATCCGGACCGGGGCGACACGATTCGCGAACGGGATGGCATCGACCGCGATGCGAAAAAAAAGTTGCCGATATTATTAACACTTTCTCGCAGTGTACGGTTACATAGCAATGTGTGCACGGCATCAGCGAATTCCCTCTCGCTTTCGTGGCGACAGTCACGGAAGATCGCGCGGCCGGGGAAGCCGAACGGAGACGAGGAATTATATTCGCGTTGTCTCATTTCGCCGGAGGCGCGAGATTTGCGGTCTTCTTCTCCTCGTTCTCCGCGGCGCAAACTCGAATGCAACTTCTTCCCTCGTCACGCGTCCTCCTTACGATGCTCTCGCCGCTCTTCCCTCCCGCCCCGTCGCCTCCCTCGCCATCGCGCGCCCCGTGTAATGAACCAGCTCTTACGTAACCGGTGCAACGCGCGCGCACGCCCGATGTGCATAACACACAGCGAGTAAGCCGAGAGTATACGGCCCCGATGTTACCCCGAGAAATTACAAGAGCTTTCTCCGCTCGCCGACACCAGAGTGTACGTGTATCATTACGTACCTGCCGACCTCCGTGCCTTAACGAGAACACGATAAAAGCCGGGATTCATGCCGCACTCGACAAAAGTTCGGGTACCATGGCAGCTTTTGTTTTTTTAACCGCCGGACTGCCCGCTAGGCCAAAAAGACGGGACTTATGCGTTTCACTGAGGCCTCCCGCTTTTGCGGTTTTCGTTGTCTCCAGTATTTGTCGGAACGGCTCAATGTCTCTTGACAGAATTTGGCACACTAGTTCTGTGGTTGGGGCATGTTCGTAGCGATGGATTCGGAAAATAAATGTAAAGTGGCAGAAATAATGAACCTCGAAAAAACGGGCCAAAAGGCTCGAAAAAAATAATTAATTTCAGATATATCGAAAGCCGGCCGCCAGTATCGAATGTTGCCTTTGCCATTATTTGTCGTCTGCTATAAAAATGCTGTAGTCTGTGTACTATTCTATAGCGGATTGAATTCAATCAACTTCACGTAACCTCGAATACGTGTCGAAATGCGTCTATGCTAATTTGTTATATGCATATATATATATATATATAAAAGTTGTGTATGCGTGTTTTTAAAAATCATTATTAGTTTTTATGTATTTATTTATAATCTTAGTGTTTTGGCTTTTTTTAATTATTTTCTTGAATTTATGTGGCGTGGAAGTTAGGAACGCTGCTGCAACGAATTCGTTGGCACCTGTCAAAGTTTTAAAGTCGTTGTCGATTGGGCCCAATTTTCCGTACACTTAACCGATCTTTTCATGGCAATGAAACCATAATAAACTGGATTCATTTTTTTTTATTGCGAATATGTTATAAAAAAAATTGAGAATTGATCGTGACGTGATAAATGCAGCTGGAAATAAATCGAGCATCGACACTTGGACAAAACCGACGTATGATACGGACTCGGCACATTTTTTGATTTGCAAAAAACATTGGTCCGTCCGCTTTCTTTACTAATTCATTTGCAAAGGTACTGATACAAGTGGGGACCAAAAAATCGCGGCAGTACGTCGCGTGACGGACGCGCACCCCGAGAAATTACTAGAGCTTTCTCCGTTCGCCGACAACAGAGTGTGCGTGTATCATTATGTGCCTGCCAACATCCGTGCCTTAACGAGAACACGATAAAAGCGGTTATTCACGCCGCACTCGTCAACAATTCGGGTACCGTGGCAGCTTTTGTTTTCTTGAATTTATTATTTTTTTGCGGAAATGTTATGAATTGAATTTATTTCATGTTATGAAATGAATTATGTTATATATAGGATTGCGTGCACAGTAAAAAAAAAATTGTACTTTTTACAACAACTTATTGTCCATAAACGTTCACAATTTTTTATTTGTTAATTTGTTAATTTGTAAGTTTTACAATCGAAAGTACAGACTAAAATTGTCAATGACACGGGAAATAAAAGGACAAACGAGTTTGTCACTTATTTAACAAAGTTATTTTTACGAAATGTTGCATTCCGATTTTACAAATTTATTTTTTACTGTGCGCGTGCCGATCTTCGTGCATTAACGAGAACACGATAAAACAATATTCATTCCGTATTTGTTAAAAATCCGGGTATCACGATAGCTTTTGTTTTCGTGACTTTATTATTTTTTCCGAATACCTTAAGAAAAAAAAAAAAAGAAAAGAAAAATTATCGTGCTTTTAGACTCTGGGAATGCTTAGCCGTAGAGCTAAGAACTGGTAAATTTAGCTATAAATAAATCGTAAATTTATCGTAATAAATCGTAAATTTAGCTATAAATTGATCTATAAATATACATCTATAATTGCACAAAACCGACGTGTGATATAGATTCGGCATATTTTTTACTTTTCAAAAAAATATCGATCCGTTCATTTTCTTCACTAATTCATTTGCAAAGGTACTTATATACGTCGCGGCCGAAAAAATCGCGGCAGTATGTCGCGTGACATACGCGTACCCCGAGAAATTGCAAGAGCTTTCTCCGCTCGCCGACACCAGAGTGCACGTGTAACATTTCCGTGTCTTAACGAGCTCACGATGAAATGCATTCCGGTACGAGTAAAAAATGCTGATACCACGACAGCCTTTCTTTTCGTGCATTTTTTTCGATCTAATGACATGATATATCTGCACCGATAAAAAGGTTTGGTAATATCAACTATTAAATATTAGTTGATATTATAGAAATATTTGGATCGTTTAAAAGAAATATTTAGTTGATTGAACGAATATTTAGTTGAATTGACTGTTCTGTTATTGATTGTAAAATACATTTTGTTCAATCGACCAAACATTTCCTTCGCCACCCGCGACCGCAGCTTAGTTGATTTTACCAAACCTTTTTAACGACTCTGAAGATATCCTGAATATTTGGGCATGCGTCCAAATTTCATCCAGTTATAATGGTTGTATTTTGCATTGTACAAACTTTGCTCGAGGAAGTTCACTTGGAGATTAAAATTCTATAAGTGAACAATAGGTTATTGTTGCTGAAGCCGTGTATTGACAGAGACTGGCCAAAGATGAAATTTGATGTCATGCAGATATCTTCAGGGTCGTACCTTTTTGTCGGTGTACACTGAGAAAAACTTACATAGTAAATAGTTCCCAGGGGGGGGGGGGTCTACATTTTACAGTTACGACAATGACCAAAAATTATAGTTGTAACTATAATCATAGTTTAATCAATTGTTATAGTAGGAAATACCATCATTTTTCTCAGTGTAGTTCAGGGTGTTCCTTAAATTGTATTATCGTATTATCGCAAGGTACAAAAAAAATGTGATGTGCGAAAGGTCCCTGAAATTAATGCATTTGTAGAGATCGCTACCTGCTATTAAAAAAATTAAAAACTTCGTCACATCAAAATTTCCATTAGTTGCATAAGCGTACCCTAATCCACCTGGGAATAAAGCGGGCATCGACAATTGAAAAAATCCCACGTATAACATAGACTCGGCATATTATTAATATTCCTAAAAAAAATCCTTCCGTCCCATTTCTTTACCAATTAATTTCCAAAGGCACTTCCATACCAAGCGGCCAAAAAAATCGCCGCAGTGTGTCGCGTGACGAACCGGTCGCGCTCTGGGATTTATAGCTCGATTTAATATTAATATACAGTCGGGTCTCTTCTTCGCGGCCGCGCACGGGCGGTTTCCCGGGTATGAATATGGAAATAGCTCGTGCCATTCGTGGCTGTTCGTTGGTGCTTTTTTTGCTCAGCCGAGGGCCCGCTCTCGCCTAGGATCCGTGCCGGGGTAAGTGTAGGTTTGCAGGGCCCCGGTGCGGGATAAGTGATCCCCGTTGACAGAGACATCATACGTCGGGGCCGGAGGTTTCTTTTCGTCACGTCTCCGGCGGAGGAATCCGCGATGCGAATAATCGCGTGATAGGTTTTCATCGTGTGTACAAGACACACGAGCCGTGTCCGAGGACGGGCCGCGTCTTCAGCGCGTCCGTTCCCTTCCTCGGCAGTGGCAGATGAGGATCGGATCGTTCCGGCTCGCCACGGGGATGCTGGGTTCTCACGCCACGGTGGTCGCGGTCCATGCATGTGTGCATGCACGAACGTTTGCCCTACAATTATAATAATGCCTGTATATAGGTAACAGGAGTCGCTCTGCAGGAAGTCCCGTCCCCGGTCTCGTTGTGGCAATGCTCATACGGAAATCGTAGATGCAACACGGTTCCCGCATCGTTGCCACGTGTGTGCGTGTGTGTTGCGTGACCGTTCCAGCCGCACCGTTTTGCATAAGCGTATTGCCCGTGAATAAAGTGTGTTACAGATAACAAGGTATACCATAACCCTCCGCGCGACGACTTAACTCCGGCTCGGCTTCTCTCCTCTCTCGCCACCCCTATTTACATAAAGGCATTAATTAGAATATTATAGTGTACGGTTTCGCGTAACGCTGCATCGCGCCGAGCAGCGGCCCGGCCTCGGCTCGCGCGCGCTGGACTCTACTATCGCGGAATCATCAGGTCTAACGAGACGATTAAGGCCGACTTCACGGGCGGCTTCGTCCCGTTTTCTCTGCCTCAATGTTGTCCTACACTCGCGGAAGGAGCGCGGAAAAACTAACGAGTCACGTGGTAAATTGCGACGGGGCAACGTGGCACACCGGCGAGAGCCATAGCGATGTGGGCATTTTTCGCAGGGCATAGGGATTTTTTGTTCAATCCGTATGGGCAGTGATTTCTGAAGGCGGGTTGACACGATTTTTCCTCAACTGGGTAATAATTACGCGGATAAAACTAAGAATTTCATAGATTAAACTGATAATTCTGTGGAATAAAAGTGAGAAATTCCATGGAGTGAAATTGAGAATTCTGTGGAATAAAAGTGAGAATTCCATGGAGTGAAATTGAGAATTCCGTGGATTAAAAACTGAGAATTACGTTGATGAAAATTTTTATTACAACAACAAAAATTACATTCTAACAAAAATTACGGAATATTCGGGTAATATCTGTGATAACGAAAGTTCTATCAGTTCTTATCAGATTTACGGAAGATTTTATTAGATTAATCTGTCAGTGCACGCTGTAAAAAATATTCGTATAAAATTTAATGTACCGAACTGGAAGTTTTTATGCAAAACCTGTTATATTCAATTTCATGTACAATTGTGACAAAAAAATTAATGTTCAGTGTTTTAAACAGATTGGGAATACTTTTTTTTTAATAATTGACTTTAATTTTACCACGAAAGTTCTTTGAATCTAGTAATTTAGTTTAATTTTAATGAAAAAGTATATTAATTTTCATAAAAATTGTACGTTAAATTTACTGTAGGGGAGAGCGGGGAGAGCAAAATGGACTAGTGAAACAAAACGGGTCAGGCCATGAGGATACATCGATGGGGCAAAATGGGAAGTACTAAAATTATTGGAAAATTGCGTTTTTAAGATCGCAATTTTACAATACTTTAGAACGTCCCATTTTGCCCCATCGATGCATCCCCATTGTCGCTTCCGTTTTGCCCCACTATCTCGTTTTGCCCCATCCTCCCCTTCCAGTTTTTTTTAGTATAAAAACTTCCAGTCCGATACATTAAATTTCCAATTTTTCAAAACATTGTACACCAATGAAGACATCGTACAGTCTTCACATCTGTGCACGAAAGAGCCTGAAGTGAATCCCCGAGTTCGCTTCCTCTTCGAGACTTCGACTGGCACCCGTGGCATCGATCCGAAAGTATTCGAGGATCTTGCGTCTCCTCCGAGCCGGAATGAAGCCCAAGTATCCCGAGAGTTCCGGCCGCGGGAGAGAAATCCTCGCGGTCTCTCGACCGGATGGGCCGTAAAAGAAAACAAGAGTTCAACAACCCGGCGGCGATTCGGCACGCGAATGTCGACCGGGTCCTCGCGAGCGTATCTTCCTGATCGCCTCTCTCGTCCCTCTTCGCCCTCACCCCCTCATGCCTCCGGTTCCCTCGATGGAGAATGCGGCGTCTCGTCGCTTCCTGGATGCGCCGTTGGTCGCGAGGTCATTGGACCAAGGCCGGTCCTACCTGACGGGCGCGTCGCAATACCCTTTCCTCGGCACAAATTCGTACATCCGCGCACGCTCCCTCGTCCTCCCTTATCGCGCGCATGCGCCGAAGATCGCACACGTGACCGCACTGCGCGCCGCCCGTTTCGATCTATTTGCCATCGCCTCTGCCTCGAATAATCACTTCGCATCCTCGTTTGCCCGATGATGATAGTCGACGCGCACGGGTCATCTGCATAATTCATGGACATTAACGGGGCCTTCGCTTACCGTGTATTATTACACCAACGTGATAGAATTCCCAGAGCGCGTCCCCACAGAAGCGCTCTCTCGCTCGGGAAAAGTTACCGCGGAGGAGACTAAGAAGAGACGAAGACCGCGAGGATCTTTTATTGCCCTCTTCGACATTGGGTCTGCACTTCGTACGCTTCTATTATTCCCGACTCGGAGGCACGTTCCCGCTGGCCGACGCTGTTCCCCGGCTCCGGGCCAAGGTGCAACGCCACCATCATTCTTGTCGACGCCGGGACTCTCCCGTTCTCGCTTCCTACCTCGCCCCCTCGCTGGCTCTCTTCAACTTCCTTCGTACTTTCGATGCTACTTCAGTTGCAGTTTCTCCCCGCCGCTTCACCGGCCCCGTTGCACCGGTCCAAGAGCACTCTCGTGCGTCTTGTCATTGATTGTAAAAAACATTTTGTTCAATCGACCAAACATTTCCTTCGCCAACCGCAACCGCAGCTTAGTTGATTTTACCAAACCTTTTTAATGACCCTGAAGATATCTGCATGTGCCCAAATTTCATCAAGTTATAATGGTTGTATTTTGCATTGCGCAAACTTTGCTCGAGGAAGTTCGCCTGGAGATGAAAATTCTATAAATGAACAATTGGTTATTGTTGCTAAAGCCGTGCACTGACAGAGCCTGGCCAAATATGAAACTTGATGTCATGCAGATATATTCAGGGTCGTACGTTTTTATCGGTGTAGCTTAGGGTGGTCCTTGAATTGAACATTTTTTAATTTTCTGGAAACAAACCCGTATTATCGTGAGGTACAAAATAAAAATGTCACGTGCAAAGGGTCCCCGAAATTGATGCATTTTTAGAGGTCGCTACCGGCTATTTAAAAAATAAAAAAATTCAGGACATGAAAAATTTACATAAGTTGCATAAGTGTACCCCATTATTTCTATTATTTCTTTCATTAAGTTATAACGGTTGTATTTTGCATTATACAAACTTTGCTCGATGAAGTTCGCTCGGAGATTAAAATTCTATAAGTAAACAATTGGTTATTGTTGCTAAAGCCGTGCAATCACAGAGCCTGGCCTGGATTTTTTAATTTTCTGGAGGCAACCCGTATTATCGTGAGGCACAAAATAAAATTGTAATGATGAATTGATGAATTGATGTGAAAAAATAAAAATGTGAAAAGATATAAATGTCCCCGAAGGCACATTTATATCTCTACCACTCACAACTCTACCAGAAAACATCTCTCCCCAAACATCTCTATCAAAAACTCTCCCCGAATTTAAATAAAACTCTTCCCGAATTTAAATAAAACTCTGCTGGAATAAAAAAAAACTCGGAATGAAAATAAAAATTCGGGCAGAATTTTATTTAAATTCGGGGAGAGTTTTATTTCAATTTCGGGAGAGTTTTTGGTAGAGTTCTAATACGGTAGAGTTGTTATCTGGTAGAGTTGTGAGTGGTAGAGATATAAATGCACCTCCCCGAAATGAATGCATTTCTAGAGGTCGCTACCGGCAATTTAAAAGATTAAAAACTTCGAAACATGACAAATTTACATAAGTTGCATGAGTGTACCCTATCATTTCTATTATTCCCGACTCGGAGGCACGTTCCCGCTGGCCGACGCTGTTGCCCGGCTGCGGGCCAAGGTGCAACGCCACCATCATTCTTGTCGACGCCGGGACTCTCCCGTTCTCGCTTCCTACTTCGCCCCCTCGCCGGCTCTCCGCAACCTCCTTCGTACTTTCGATGCTACTTCAGTTGCAGTTTCTCCCCGCCGCTTCACCGGCTCCCTTGCACCGGTCCAAGAGCAATCTCTCGCGCGTGCGAGACCCTCTGATCTCTCCTCTTCACGTCCGACTTCCCTCCCTGTCTCATCCTCACCCCGCTATTCCAGCTCCACCGATGACTATAAATCACGACGACACCGGGCACTCCTTCGTCATCTCCCGCCCTCTACTACGCTGCGTTATTACAGTACGAGGGCCCCGGCTCTTAAAGTAATGTGTATTCTATATAACGGCGTACGTGCACTCGGATCGCGAGCCGAGTCTCTCGTTACAGAGCCTCGCTCACCCCCGGCTTCGTTACTCGTTATCGACAATGTTTTGCACAATTCGACCGACCGAATTGCTTGTTTACCGCTCTCCGCCGAGACTTCACGGGGAGGCGAATGGCTGCTAAAAAAAAAAAAAAAAAACCCACGGGTACTCGAGTGCCAGTCGACTTTGTCCCTCGGTCACTTTCGTCGTCGCTCGGATTGCATGCCGGTCAGCGGACATGCAACGGCGCGGATCGCGGAGGCTTAATCGGCAGGGTGGGAATTTCAATTTGTCTCTAAACGTTTCGCGAGAAAGGGGGTGGTCGGTCGGAAGCGCAGTCGGTTGCGCCGGTATTGGTACGAGGCGATGCGCCGCTGGTGGCTGCGCAAGCGGAGGCTGGAAAAATGCGAGGGAACGAGAAAAAAAAAAAATAAAAAAAATAATAAGAATGAGCGCGTATGAGAGCGCCTCTCATACTCTCAACTCTTCTTCTACTCCTTTTTTATTTTTTATTTTTTTTTTCCAAGCCTGCGTGCGCGGCGCACGCAGGCTCGAGCTCGAACAGAGAGCGTTCCACGGACGCTTATAGTAATGTGTAAAACAACGAGGTTGCCTTTCGTGACTGTAATGAACGCTCGAGCTCGCTTCTCGCATTGCTCGCGTGTATTAACGCGCGTAATTCTATTCTCGTTACATAATTAGCGTCGCGATGGCGGAGAAAGAGCGGGACGGCCGAGAGAGTAAGGCTGTGGAGACAAATCGTAATTGTTTTCTTCTGCCGGTCGACCAAGGGGGGGGGGGGGACAAAACATACAAATAAATACATAAAAATACCTCGCCGGCCTCTCGTTCGAGGATAATTGAGGAAATATCCTAATTGATACTTTAATTGCTGTTTCTTGCACGGACGATTCCGCGACTCCGTTGGAAACTATTGTTCGCTTAATCGGTATCTTTTGTGATTCATCAGAGCCATTAAGCTCGGTGAGCCTCGGCGGGGTATTGTGTGAAACTATTTTGCGGCGGGACCGAGAAGATGGAAGGTATCGTGCGGTTCGATAAGACCAGAGGCGACGAGTTCTTTTCGCGATGGTACCGGACGATCCAACCCTTTGCGGGCGGCCCGAGGGAAGCTCGCGACCGTGCGCTCGTTAGCGCGAATTATCTATCCCTCGTAGGCGGCTCCGGGGCTGGCTGGGACCATGGGATTATTACGTTAAACTGCGCATCGGGGCTCCCAGAAGACTGCATCGAGGGCGCGCCTACACCTCTCTATCTTTTCCGTATATAGCGGACCATGGGCGACCTAACGTACGGGCCACATGTGTCCTCGGGCGAACGGGCGGATACCGTGAAATTCTTTTCGACTCGTTCACTCATGATCGATCGTTTATCGGACCGAATTCCCAAACGAGATTCCCGACGGTGATCGCGGTCTGGTTGGTTTACACACTGATAAAAGAGTACAGTTGAATCGACTGAGATTCGGGCGGGGACGTTCAAATAAATGTTTTGTTGGTCGAACAAAATATCGCTTGCGGGCTGACGAAGAAAAAAAAATTGTTTCGATTATATTCTCAATTCTTACGATTCAGCGCGTAGAGTGAAAAAAAACGTTCGTCGCCTGACGAAGAAAAAAAAATTATTTCGATTATACTTTCAATTCTTACGATTCAGGAAGGACTTCGGTCGATGGTCCGTTGACAATACTTGAATGCAATTAGATTAGATATTAGAAATATATTAATGTATAAATGTAAAAAAAAAAAAAATTGTACCGATCATTAAGGCATCATATGTATTGTTAATAAATACACAGTTACTATTATTATTTTAATGACTCAAAAATATTTTAGTGAAATTACCCAACAAATTGTTGAACTGACCAATTTTTTTAGCTTTACCAACAAAATTTTTGTTGAACGGCCCTGCCCGAATCTTAGTTGATTCAAATGTATTTTTTTATCAGTGCGTGATCAGCAAAAACAAACACAACATCGTATGTTTTAGAAAGAGACTTTTATTTTGTTGTGATACAATATTAGTATTACAAGGTGATACGAACGCCTTTTTATCTTTTGGTCGTCGTAGGAGCATTTTTATTTAAAGTCGAGCGGGTCGCGTCAGTCAGACTATGCGTCATTCATTCCGGTGGATGAACAAATTCGTTCGGACGGACAGCGGGTTTGGAGCGAGGTCGTCACGTCAAAAACTAAAAGACAACCGTGCCGGAGTGCTATTTTGTCCGAGTGGGATCGTCGATTAAACGATAAACGCATCGTGGATGTCGTCATGTTGTTACACGGATCCCATTAGTTTTTACATGTTATGGTTATCGTTGGGCGAGGTGTCAATCGAGTCGTTCTATGCAAATGACAACTCGGGGTGGTTGTTTCTGAAACCGGACAAAAGAAAATCCATTAAACGGGCCGATACCGTTTCAGTTTCAAGGTGGACTCGTAGTATCGAAATAGTTCGATAGGAGAATAGTCATCAGGGTCCGGGAGGGAGAACACCCAGGCGAAATACGTATCTTCCGGTTTGAAAATCTCATTTTTCGACCGGAGGTGACGTCATACCAAAAATACGTCACGTCCGGTTTGAAAATCGCATTCTTCGACCGGAGGTGACGACATACCAGAAATACGTCACTGCCGGTTTGAAAATCTCATTTTTCGACCGGAGCGACGTCGTATCGAAAATACGTCACTTCCGGTTTGAAAATCTCATTTTTCGACCGTGCGTGACTTCATATCGAAAATACGTCATTTTCGGTTGGAACATTTTATTTTTCGACCGGAGGTAACGTCATACCGAAAATATGTCACTGCCTGTTGAAAATTTTATTTTTCGACCGGAAATGACGTCATACTGGAAATACCTCACTTCCTGTTTGAATAGCTAATTTTTCAACCAAAAGTGATGTTATACCGAAAATACGTGACTCCCGGCTTGAAAATCCCATGATTTCACCGGAAGTGACGCGATACCGGAACCACGTGACTTCCGGTTTGAAAATCTCATTTCTCGACCGGAAGTGACATCATGTCAGAAATACGACACTTCCGCTGTGAAAATCTAATTTTTTCGAACGGAAGTGACGCATTTCTTATACGATGTTACTTCCGCTCGGAAAAGGCTTCCTCTTCGCAATTCATAAAATTCTGATATAACATTTCCACATGAGAATGAAAAGCGAGCGGGAAGAACAAGCGCCCATGATCCAGCGCTATAGCCGGGACGCGCGTGTTGTTAGCCCGGAGCTGAAGTCGTCGGGTGCGAGAGCATGCGAACGGACAGCTCGAGGTATCCCGGCACGTGGGTGTCCCGCTCGGGGTATTAGGTACGTCGGCGTTGTATATCATAATACACAACGGCCCCCTCACGGGTTATGGTATCTCTATGCGGCACACTGTATACAACACACCCGGCATTGCTCCGCCGAGCCCGGTACGCTGTACAGGCAGTCCAGCTCGAATCGAGAAAGGAGAGACGAAGAGGAGAGTGCCGAGGTCCTGGGCTCGATATACGTTTCCTGTTTGGTAGCCCGTCGAAGCGTGCGCCCCCACACGCTATTCCAGAAGAGTCGCCGCAGACTTGCACATAGTTTCCCTGTATCGTACTCGCCGGACCGATACACTGAAAAAAAAAAATATATATATCAATGATTTGAAGTAAAATTTGCTTGTGGGCTGCCAAAAAAAAAGTTTCAATTCTACTTTCAATTCTTACAATTCCTTATGGAATTGAAACGTTAACATGTCACCTTCACAGTTTTCCCGTCGTTGTTGCACTGTCATATGGAATTGTAAGAGTTTAAAGTAGAATTGGAACAAAATTTTTTTTCTTCGGCAGCATGCAAGTGAATTTTCTTTTCGGTGCATATGAGGGACTTTGCGACGAAGTCCTCCAGCATCATTTAAAAATTTGTAATTTCTTTTTTTTAACTCCCGACTGTTCCCGGTCAAAACGGGAGTAATGCGTTTCACTGCGATGACCCACTTTGGCGTCTTTTTCACTTAACCAAATTTGGAATATTGATTGTTTGTATAATGATCTATGTTTGTGACAAAAAAATGTAAGCTCAGACGTAAACACACGTAAATAAACCATTTTCCGATAACCAAATTAATATTTCGCGGTGTCACATCGATGAGGAAATGAGAAACAAGAATCCATCTTTTTCATTGGCCGTTGTATTCTCTTCTTTTTACGCCCGACTGCCCGCTAGTTTTATTAAACTGAGTTTTATTAATACAGTACTAATAATAAAAATATATTTTTATATTTTTACATTTTGATACACATATTTTTTTTTTTATTGTTCGGATAAACATCTGTTTTGGTAGAATTTTTTATTTTTAGAGGTTTTTCCACAAACATATTTTCTGAACGTTTTAAGTACTTGGCGTACGATTTTTACTTTTTTGATTTATATATACATGGTGGTACTCTCATATTATAATTATTTCCTTTGTCATTATTCATTAATTTTTATTCAAGCATTTTTTAAATTTTAACGCAGTAGCGTAAAAAAATTGATCCGTCACTCGTGTTTCTTTTTTTTTTAAGCCAGGTTATCCCCTATCGTCCTCGTTGTTCTTGTCGGTAAGATTGTTTCATTTTTTCCTCTTTTTTTAAAGATCATTATTATTAATACATATTTTTTCTTAGTATTATCGTTCTTAAATTATATATTTTTTTCATCCAAGCGACAGCATCTTTCTTCTATTTTCCATTCGTTCAACGGCGTCTTTTCAGAATTCCATCCCACCGGGCGAAGCTTCGAGGGGGCCCAAGAATCGCCACTTGCGCGGTTCTTCGCCGCGGTCGGCGCGTGGGAAAGTGTCGAGACAATTGTCCCCGTCCCATTCCTCGTCATCGTCCTTCCTATATTCCGCTGAAATCTTCCGCGGACCGTATCCACCGTCTCTCCGTTCCCGGGCGAGAGAGGAGAGCATTTTTCTCTCGGCGTCTCCCGACGACCCGCTCAACTTAGCTCAAAGCCCGGATAGCCACGGAATGGATACGTTAACGTTCCGCGAACTTGTACACGGGGAGTTCGAGTCGCTCGCTTCGCCCGTTCGCGAAGCCAAGTGCGAGGGAACGAGCGGAGGCGTGGTCTCCTCCGCCGAGCAAAAACGCTGATGATCCCGACGATGCGCTTCTCGTCCGCCTCTCCTCCTGGTCCCCGCGGCAGTTGTCGACGCGGTCCCGACGAAGGGGTATGCGAATGTCAGAACAGGAAACGCGTAAATGTCAATGCGGCGAATCGCGCCGCCAATACCGAAGCTGTTCCCTTACACATTTCCCATCGGCCTCTCTCCTTCTCGTTATTTTCTACTCTCGTCTGTGCATCGTCGTCGTTTTCTCGAATATAAAACACTGGAGGGGCGAGAGACACGGGATGGTTTGCCTACGCGCATCCTTACCTCCGACTGCACCGCGAGGAGATACAGAATTTTTTTTTTTTTTGATTTCGCTCGGTACAAGGATCTCGTCGTTACTGAAAAGCCATGAGCGTTAAGATCGCGGGAACAGCAGGACGATCTCCGATCTCTCGGCGATCGTTCCGACGTTGTCACCCTCTTCTCGGCGACGCGCTTATTATCGTTCTCACCCCGATACGGCGTCACGGTGAGACGGGAATTTATCGAGTTTTCGTCGTCAACCGATATTAGCATAACCAGTCCGCGTAAGGAGGCGAGAGATCGGCACACGAACCGCGAACTTTTATTGCGGGCTGTGGCGCGGGGACGCGTCAAGTGGACATTGTGATAAGCGGGACGCGCACTGTCGTGGATGTCGGTGAAACGGACACTTTCGTTTCGGGGGTCTTCAGCGCGTGCAATGAAAAAAATCGCTTGCGGGCTGATGAAGAAAAAAAAATTATTTCGATTATACTTTCAATTCTTACAATTCGGAGCGTAGACTGAGAAAAATCTCTTGCGAGCTGCTAAAAAAAAAAAATTGAATTGTACTTTCAATTCTTACGATTCAGCGCAAACACTGAAAAAAAATCGCTTGCGGGCTGCCGAAGAACAAAAAATGTATTTCAATCCTACTTTCAATTCTTACAATTCAGCACGCACACTGAAAAAAATCGCTTGCGGGCTGCCAAAGAAAAAAAAATCAATCTTACTTTCAGTTCTTACAATTCAACGCGTACACTGAAAAAAAATCACTTGCGGGCTGCCAAAGAAAAAAAAATTGCTCGGGGGCTACCAAACGAACAAAATTTATTTACATTTTACTTTCAATTCCTAAAATTCCATATGATATTGTAATAACATTGGCAAGGCTGTAAGGTGACATGTGATCGTTTAAATTCCATATAGAATTGTAAGAATTGAAAGTACAATTAAAAAGACACTTATTTTCTTCGGCAGCCCGCAAGCGAATTTTACACGAGTCATTGACATTTTTTTCCAGTGCACCCATAATAACCGATGCGGGCTACGACTTAGAGCCGCCGAGCGCTCGACTCTATTCTTCATCAGCGACTCCGTGCTGGTGCCGTCCGTCCAATTATTATTTCACAGCTTATGCATACGGCGAGATTTTCGGTGGCAAGCGTCACGATTTCGTCACGATCGTCGCAGCTGCGCACACGACACGGTCCCGTTTCCTGCGCAACGTCCCGACAGTACCGGAAGTATGAACCGTTCGCGAACGAATAAAATTCTACATACAAAAAAAAAACGAAAGGCTTGAGATTCCCATAGGAAATGACACAGGCTCCACACGTTGGACCGTTATGTCGATATCTTCCCGACGCATGAATTTCCCGCCCGGTCGGCTTAACATCGAGTATACGAACGGCGCGGCGTTACCGGCGGCGGTAATATAAACAAGCGTTCAACGCGAATCGAATCGATCGAGAATCCGCCGAACAGGCGGAGCGATAGGGATGGAAGTCGAAGATAAGGAAGTGGACGGACGAAAGTCCGCGGAGATCCCGGTGAATAACGCGCGAGAGCCGCCGAGAGCGAAGCTCTATCCGCGGCGCGGACAGAAAAAAAAAGAGGCGCAGACTATAACGCGAGCGCAGAATTATTACAGCCGCGGTTATAAGATCTTCGTGCACGCAGGATACATAATACCGGGCGAGGAGTGTAGATATCGGGGCTTGTAGAACGAGCGTACGTGTGCGTGCGTGTACGGCGTTCGCTCGTATCCGCGGAAGGGTTAAACGAGAGAGGAGAACCTCCCAAGATTGTCGTTGAGATGCGTTATGTGTATTAAATTCTCGGGGCCCCAACATGCAAATGTACGTACACGCAAGTACGTATACTACTTTACTTTGCCGGATAAGAGTTACGTCAGATGATGCATTCAGGAAGAAGAGGTCGCCCTCTCCTATCCCCCGGAACTTTCAGACCTTCGTCGCCGTTGCGCAACCGGTATGCACTATGTAATACCTGTACGTACGACGTGCGCGAAGGCTTTATGCGCTGGGAACTATCGTTGGCCCCTCGCCGTCCGACTATATGACTAAGTATAATAATATGTATTCTGGAAAAGAGACGATGGGAATCTCTCAAGTATCGGGTGACTCCGCATCCCCCCCCCCCCCCGCTCCCGACACGTAACTATCCGAGCTTCGGCGCGTCGAGGTTACGGGACGGAGATCGGACGGCTAATTGTTTTCCAAAAAAATCGGGCCGATTGGCTGTATAGTACAACGATTTTAAAGATGAGATATCGGCTTGTCAAAAGCTTGAGTTTAACTGCTGAACAGTGTCTTTAGTGTCCCCCTTCCCTTATCTTCGTTTTTTTGAATTTGAAAATCATTCTCAAAATTGCCTAAATTTAATTCCAAGTAGTTTCTACTAGATCCTTCTCTCAGTGTACATAATCATGCCGTATAATCATTGTCTGATTGACAGTAATATCTAACGAATAATATCCAAAGTAGCTTATACACAATTTGAATAAGAGAAATTCTCAAGTAGACAATAGCGTCTTCCGTAGCATTTAGGTAGTAGGAATACGTAGGTAGGAATATGCATTAGGTAGGTACTTCGAATCCCATTTCAGGCAATTCACCGTCATGAATATTCGTGTTCGTAGTCTATTTTTCATTAATATTCTTCTTGTTATTTGTAATTATCATGATGTACCCGTAATTACGTTGTTAGGCAGTTATTAGTTACAGTTCATGTTCAAACTTTTATATCTACTTCAAGCGTTTAAACCCTTTTTATTCATTTACGAGTAAAGTTCGGTGTTACTCTACACTTTTACAGTGTTAGAAGGTACGTTCCGTAAGTGCCACTTATTTTACACCACATGTTTTACAACGTATTTGAACACTGCTTTTAGCACCAAAGTAATGGACATGTATGAATCACACGACGGTATTGAAGCGGTGTTGAACTTCCCGAGTAGCAATTTCCGAGCGTTACATCGGGGCCTGATAGGGTCCTGATAAGGCCTGACAAGGGCCTGATAAGGCCTTATCAGGACGGTATCAGGGCCCAATGTAACGTTCGAAAATTTCTACTCAGGTTATCATCGATTTTTCAGAGCGTACTAGTTATGATTTATTATGTTAAAACTGTTGCACCTGCTTCAAGCTTTTAAGGTAGTACTAGCACAATGACTGACGCCGCCTAAGTTCGAGAGAAAAAAGACAAAGATTGATAACATTTTTAACTTACCAGCATCTTTCATATGCTTGATTTTTTTTCAGATTTTTATCCGATCGAGAAGTGTTTGTAATTCTCTTTTATTCCTCTCAGGCGGCGTCAGTCATTGCGCTAGTACTACCTTAAAACCTTTTTACTCATTTATGAGTAAAGCTCGGTGTTACTTTACACTTTTACAGTGTTAGAAGGTACGTTCTGTAAGTGTCACTTATTTTACACCACATGTTTTACAGCATATTTGAACACTACTTTTAACACCAAGCTAATGGGCATATATGAATCACACGGCGGTATTAAAGCGGTGTTGAATTTAACATGTTTTTTTTACAGTGCGGGGGGGTAAAATTACGATTTTTAATCGCCGATTGCGTCAAGAAAAAAAAAAACGCACCGCTTCCTACACTTTTCTGCACGCCACAGCCGTCGCTCTAGCAACTGGAACGATGGAAAAGAAGGTAAAGCAGTAACGAGAGATAAAACGGGCCCGGCAAAGAGGCGCGTGTACTTGAACCACGTTGACACGCGTAATTCACGGCCGCTCCCCGGTGCTCGAGACGGCAGGTACGCGAAAAGTCACGCACTCGAAGAAGGCCAAGGTACTCGTAAGACAATGGGCCCGAGAAGTCTCCTCGCTCCCGTCTTTCCACCGTCCGGTCTCCTCTCTCTCCGTCCCTCGTGCAAGAACCGCGATGTAATTAGTGTTTTACAATTTTGTATTTTTTAAATTTCGTCCCACCATTGTATCGACAGAGCCGATGGACCCAGCGTAGTTTCCCGCCGGTAGCGTCGACTCCGAAGACGCAGGAAATTGCGCAATCTCGATGACCGACACTCGAAACCGACTGCCCGTTCCTCCTCCATTGCGCCGGTAAATCTCCATCGTAATAAACGAACTGCGACGTAAAGACAGCTAGTTTTTTTTTCAAACTGTGAAAATACGCGGTATATACATCTCGCTTATATATAGTGCGCTCGTGTTTATTGGCTCGGGCGGAGAAAATGATGTAGGACGAAGGGCCGAGGAGACTCCGCGGCGACGATGTAACTCTTTCTGGAGTCGGAGCTTTTTCTCAGTCGATGCGGCGCGCAGGCATATACGTACGATTGAGAATCTTCGAGCACGCATAATCCGCGTGCACGCGTGAGAGAGCGAACACAGGCAGCTATGTGCGCTGCACGCATATCTATGCATATATATACATCCATATGTGTATATATATGTATATATGTATATATATATGTATATATGTATACATATATAGCTATATATAGTACAGAGTACGGAGTACAGTGCGTACACGTTGGCGTTATCGATCGCGGGCCCCCGGGGGCCCGATTTCAAAAAACGCGAAGGCATTAACTTTCAGCATATTTCATTCGAGCGGCGCTGTATTCGCCGGTGTCGTTGATAAACGATACGGTTATATTAATGTCACCGTATTTAGAGACACAAGTACGGAGAGACCGGCCGCTCGTCGGAAACACGCACACGCGCGTCATTTGCAAAAAAAATCGTCGCTATGTCGAAGCGTTTCCTCTCAGTTTGTGCCTGCGATACTGATAAAAAAAATGCAGTTGGATCAACCAAAGATTCGGGACGTTCGAATAAATATTTACTTGGTCGAAGAAAATATTTTAATGCCTCAAAAATATTTTGGCGGAAATGTAAAAAAATTGTTCAACTCATCAATCTTTCAGCTGTAACCAAGATAATATTTATTTGACCGTCGCTGCCCGAATCTTTAGTTGATTCAACCGAATTTTTTAAATCAATGTCTCTTTTCCTCTCTCCGTTGAACTTAATTCACGGAAACTGATAGCCGACTCGATCGGGATTGGATGTTCGACAGTGATTTATGTATCGGCGGATATTTATTTTCGCGATAGTGCGCGACCAAAAAAAAGTTTTCATCACTCGGTGCGGAAATGGCCACTTTTCCGCACCGAGCATTACAGCACTCGCCTTTGGCTCGTGCTGCAAACTTACACTCGTTAGAAAAACGTTTTTTCGCCCTCGTGGAGTAATGTACAATTACTTGGCTCAATGAAATCCTTATTAATAAACGAACATTATTAAATAATAAGAATAAAACTATTAATCAAATAGATATATGAGAAATTAATAAACACTCTATTAGGTTATGAAACAGATTAGTATATTATCCTACAAGGGAGGAAAGTGCGTCGTTCCACCGAGTGTGAAGTTTGATTTTCACTCGTGTGAGATCTTTTCACCTCGTTCGCCAACCGGATCTGGCGCGCTTCCCTCCATCTCGCGCCCGCCGCACCGTGTCGCTAAACAGCGCAAATAAGTGCGCGCTCCTCGGGTTATTAGCTCCGAGAATTCTCCACCCATTCAAGGGTCCGCGAAAAGGAGCGAACTCATATGCGCTACGTGCGACGATCGCAGGAGCTCTCGTTGATCCGAGAAACCCCCGATGCGCTCAGCGCACTCGGCACCTGACCCTCGTTAATACTTCACTTAATCGTCCCATTCTGCCGCGAGCGGGAAACCCTTCACCTACTTTTCTTCGTGCTTCGTCGTGCCCGCCGCTCGTTCCACTTGCGGTACCAATGTGTGTTGTATAATTGCGCGGCGGAACGAGCGAGCATCCTCGTAAGAGTTCCACTCTCGGCTCACCTGCCCACACCGTCTTATCGGAAGAAAATCCCCCCATACACACATGCACACACACGCACACACACACGCACACACACACGCACACACACACGCACACACAAACGCACACACAGGCACACACACGCACACATACGCACACACACGCACACACACGCACACACACGCACACA
>JAPYZD010001754.1:0-18893 GCA_030522725.1 Ichneumoninae sp. B BG-2022a
TAATCGTTGATTTTTTATTTTTTTTATAGAACAAAAATCAACGATTACTTAAAAATCTAAAAAAATTCATACGTATTCAGAAAAATAAACGAATCATTTTCATAAAAAAAAAAGTTTTGTCGCCGGGTAATTTGTTAACCAATTAATTTTTTGATAAATTTATGAATAACATTTTGCAATTGTTATCATGCAAAATGAATCTTCTCAGTACTTTTAGAATACATGATTTTTTTCAGATTTTTACTCCATCAAGAAGTACTTGCAATTTTCTCTTATTGTTGTCGAACTTATGCGAAGTCAGCGCGCAGCGAGACTCCATCCTTAAGACCGTATGAAAAACCTCCATCCCGTGCTCGGTCGCTATCAGAAACTGCAATCAACTTTTCTCACGGGTTCTGGCATGTACGGTCAAAAGAAAAGCCTCATCGGAGGCGAATATCATCTCGGCTTTCGATGAGACTTTTCACTTGACCATACATGCCAGAATCCGTGAGAAAAGTTTATTACAGTTTTTGTTACCGACCGTGGTATTTCACTCGCTCTTAACGCCATTTGAAACACTCTCTCGTGCTTTATCTCTCACTCCACTGCAAACGCCAATAACGGCAACTCCCTCGCTCTCGTCGCGCGGTCACGTGACTTTCACATGGCGTTAACGGTTTCTCGATCGGATATTGACACCCCCAATGACGCCAAGCGGTACGAAGAGGAAGTTCGATATCAACGCCTTGTACAGCGTGTCTTCTGCTCCGCGCGGCGAGCCGCCAAGAATCGATTATTCGACATAATCACGTTACCAGAGACGACCCCGTTGCTATCAGTTTTCAATTCGTCAGTACCGTGTGACAAAAGATAACGTCGCTATGCCGAGCGTCATTGGCCCGAAAGAGTTTGCCCCACCGCCCGACGAGACACGAAATTTTTATCGGGAGACGAAAAATCATGCAGGTGCGGTACCGTGCGACGCTTCGCCAGGCCGCCCTGCCGTGCTGCGCGAGCTATACGTGTGTGCGGAGAGCCGTAGAGGGAGAAAGACCGAAGAAAGACCGTGAGAAAGGAGGGGTACTGGCCGTGGTCACCTGGCCACTCAGCCGTCGGCGCCGCCAGTCGTCGCCGTAGCCATTGTCGGGCTCTAACGCTAGAAAAATTTTCTTGCGCGCGATAGAACGCGAGGAAGGGGGGGCGAAACACTCGAGTTTAAAGATCGAGAGAGAACACTCTCGTAGGTGGAATTGCCGATCGACGCTGCTGCGAGCGGGGGAGGCCAAGAGTGAGGGAACGAAAGAGAACGGATTGGCAAAATTTCGTGTACCGCTGCTGCAGCTATAACACACACACACACACACACATCTACACATACATATATATATATATATACATATATATACATATACATATATATATACACACACACATTATACATAACAATCGTGTTTTACAAAGCGAGGGAGAAATACGGAAAGTCGTTGGCTGTGTCGTACGCCGTTGCGGTGACGCTGTTGTTGCAAGTTGTTGCTGTCGGGAGGAATGGTGGGGGACCGTTCCGGGAGCAGGGCACGCCGAGCTATTCCGTAATATTTATTTTTCCACTGGCACTGCTCACTGAGTCACTACCTGCCCGTGAGGACAGTCACACGCGCCGCCCACGTCTTCGCTCGTTACCCGTTTTACATCAAAAACTCCTTTCGAATCGGTCCTGCGTTCGATCGCGATCCGAATAATATTTCGCTGGCGAGTTTCTGCGAGCGGGCTGACCGGCGACACTGTGTGCTTCGGTTGCGATCGATAGAATCTTCATGTGCGGCTCGCGGGGCGCAAACATGAGAACGGTGAACCGTCGCGATCGGTGAAATTCGATCGTTCGAGGGAGGTCGCGAGCCGGACGAGGTGTCCCCGAGATGCCTCGAGGCAAGTGCAAGACGAGTGCGCGAGGAAGGTCAGTGAGAAAAGTTGCGGCGGTCTTTCGAGTATGCGGAAAGGAAAATCGGTTCGAGTGACCGCCTCACCTTCGACGCTGCTGTGTCCCTTTGTGCGCGCCAGTGACAAGATACACGATCGATCGCGCAGCAGCTGACGATAAGTTTTACCAACTGGGCAGTGCAATCCGTACTCGGGCCGCTTTACTCTTTATAACCTCCACGGAGTCGCTTTGTTTCGCGTGGAACTTTGGAAAAGAACAAAGTGCTTTTTCTACGAACTGTAATCGTCACTTCCGGATTATCGTAAACTTTTGTTCCTCGAACCTCCGATTCCCTAGATCAGTTATTCGTGTCTTTATATCTCGTATGAATTGTACATAAAACCCCCCTCCCCGCCCCCCCCCCAAACTCCCGTGACGCGTCCGTTGGGAATAAGAAAGAGGACAAGCGATGTCGGTATCAAACTGGAAGAATATCCGGCGAAGGGCCGGGCGTCCAGAGTGTTTTTTTATCGACCCTCGGCGTCGATCTGTCGATCATGAACGTCCCTTTTAGACCGGTGCAGTGAGAATTGATTATCGCAATAAGAACACTTTTTTACGCACACGAGAGGTCAGCGGCGGAAGAAAAAAAAGATCGTCCAAGACGGATATCCTACCGGAGGTAATAAAATGTTTATTGCCGTTACAGCGGAGAATTGCATTGTCGAACGGAAAAAAACTTCGCGCGCCCTCGCACAAGAGCGAAATAGATTTTCATTGCGCGCAACGCCGGGAACGCGACGATATTGAGAGCGTGCTGTACGACCGGACGGGGAAAGAATCGTGAGACCGATTAACTACGATCGAATGTTTCACCGACGAATAAGTTGGACGACGTCGCGGTACGCCCACCTGTTGGCCGTGACGCGACAGAGACTCCTGTAACTGTGTCCTTGAAATCGGGCGCCCTAGTCGCCGATATAACAATATATATATATATGTGTGTATATATATATATATATATATATATATATATATATATATTTGTTTTTATTTTTTTAAAGTAATAAAACTTTCGTCACGATTAATTTTTTCGGAGCGAATAAGAACGATATAAAAAACGAAAGGCAGGATACATTCGGAAGGTGATTATGCTGCCCAGAAAAGAAGGCAACGGGCCCGTCGAGCCCTACGCTCTGGAAGACATGATATCGGACCTGCAAGCCCGAAGGAACTCCCTCGATCACGACGAGACCCCCGGCGACCCTCTGGAGCAGCTCAAGCAACGCGAGAGGGACTTGGTCCTCGCGGCCGAACTCGGCAAGGCTCTGCTCGAGCGCAATCAAGAGCTCACGAGGCAGAATGAAGCCCTAACCGAGGAATACGCTACCAAGCTCGAGGTGAGTTTACAACATAAATTAATCGCCGAATAAAAAAAAATTAACAAAAAAAAATATCAAGATCTCCGTGAGAGTGTCTCGTGTGGACGTGAAAATTATGCAACGACGAGCAAATTCCTTCTCGTCGGTCATATAATCGAGAAACTTAGCTTTCTCTGAATAAGCCTTACACCCATGTATCAGAACGTTAAGTTTTTTTTGCTATTCGAACGTTTCATTATCGTTTAAAAAACAATGTATAGCCTTGCACATGCGGCTACGTAAACAACCGGTTCTAGAATTATGTTTTATAATTTTTTTTTTTTATAATTCATTGACATTGAATAACGTATTCCTGTAACACGCTCGACGCGATAGAAAGGCGGGATTGGATGAGATTTATGTTTGTCGGGTGGGAATCGCGCGCTATTCGTTTTAATGATCGTTTAAAAAAACAATGTATAGCTTCGCACATAGCTGCTACAAAAATAACTGGTTCGACAATTATTTTTTTTTTCTTTGTGATTAAAAAAAATTAATTCATTGACATTCAATAACGTATATATAAAAACAAACAACTTATAGCCTCGCACATACGTAAATAACTGTTTCGGCAATTTTTTAAAAATAATTAACAAATATTGATTTATTGACATTGAATGACGTATTCCTGTAACACACTCGATGCTATAGAAAGGTATAATTGAACTGGATTATATTTGTCGGATGGGAATCACACGTTATTAGTTTTTGCTCTTCGGACGTTTAATTATCGTTCAGAAAAAACAATTTACAGCCTCGCACATACACTATAAAAAAAATCATACGAAATTGAATGTACCGGACTAAAAGTTTCTACGTAAAAACTGGTATATTAAATTTCATGTACAATTGTGATGAAAAATTAATGTTCGGTGTATTAAAAACATTGGGAATTCTTTATTTTTTATAATTTACTTCAATTTCAATGAAAAAGTATATTCATTTTTTTATCACAATTGCGCATTAAATCTAATTTACTAGTTTTTACATAAAAACTTCCAGTCCGGTACATTAAATTTACATTTTTTTACAGTGTACCTAAATAACCGTTTCTCGCATTGTATATATTTAATAATTTTTTGTATTCATTCACTGACATTGAATAACATATTCCTGTAACACGGTCGATGCGATGGAAAGGTATATAATTGAACGAGATTATATTTGCCGGGGGAGGGAGGAGGGGGGGGGGGGAGATCGCACGTTCCACATAAAAGAGTTAATTGTACCGCGTACCGCATCGAAATCGGGAACAGAACTGTGAATACAGTATGCGCGCGGTACTGTGCCTCGCGTATATGTAACGGGTAACGAGATTCAGATAGTCGGGGGCGTTCGTTCGTTCGTTCGTTCGTTCTTCTTATTCCTTTATAACCGTGGCTACAGCGATGGTGGTACTGTAAAGTGTTAGCACTAAAAATACACAATACTAACAACATCGGGAGCGCGCAGCGCGTTCCACGGAAAGCCACGAAAGCGTGGAAACAAGCCACTTGGGCAACATAACTCGAAAGACAATGCCCGGTACTACGGTCTGCCTGCCTTTCCGCGCTTTACCTGTCGCCTCATTTCTGACCTCTATATATATATATATATATGTATGTATGTATATATATATATATACATGTATATATATATACTAAAAAATATATATAAATAAAAAACGATACAACATATATGGGCATGTATATACAGCCGTTTCGATGGAAAATGAAAAGAAATATTATTAAAACGTTGTGAAAGGATAGAAATAATAAGTACGGTGAGTAATCGTTGCTCCTCTCTTCGTTGAGCGAGGCTTTGTTTTTTTATTTTTGTTTTTTTTTTTCCTGACGTAGCCAAGTAACTCGACTGTGACTCGTTTGTGCCTTCGGATCTAGCGCGAAACAACGATCGCTGCTGTAAAGTCGCACTGTATAATCGTCGTTCCAGAGATGCAGACGGATTAACGGGGTCGTTGATAAATTGACCGGTCGAAATCGAAAATTTATAAAAATGAACCATATTACACATAAAAAAGAAATTAATTGCAAAATGACTAACTTTTTTCGTGTTTATATAGAAATAAAACGATCGCTGGTATAAAATTGCGCTGCGTAATCGTAGCTCCAGAGATGCTGATGGCTTAACAGGGCCGTTGGTAAATTGACCGGTCGAAATTGAAAATTAAAAAAAAATGTCCATATTAAACAAAGAAAAAAAAAAAGTAAAATTACAAAGGTTATTTTTTTACCGTATTTATATCAAAGATAAGAGCCGGGAAAATCCCGCGATATATGTCAGAGGGTATCTACTTACCGCTTGAGACGTGCACAATGCAATGCAGAACAATGATACGGCACGGTCTTCCGGATGCTCCCGCTAATTGCGTATCCTTCTCCTCATCCCTGACACATATGGGTTAAATACGATGAGAGCGGTCGTGAGCCGACAGCCTCTTGAGCTGTTAACGTCAGTCGGGAGAGATTGAAAAGTTAATCGGATTGTGAAAAAGTGAGGTCACGTTGGGGAGCGCGGAGAGAAGCCCGTGACTCGTGCGCGCGCGTTATTGCCCGCGCTTGAGAAAAGTCGTTACACGGGCCGACCTTGTCGATCGGAAAGACAACACCGACAGCCGCGCTCCCGTCGGCCGGCTTACGAACGTTGCACAACCGTTCTGTACTCTTTCGATATTCCTCGTCACGTCGGGGTTGGTTGGTTCCTTCCAACGCTGTTTCGTCTGAGAAAAAATCGCTTCCCCTATCGTTGCGAATTACATTGCTCAATCGGTAATTTAGTTGGAGAGCGAGTCGTCGAAGTGGATCGAGAGAGCGGATTATAGGTTAGGCTCGGAGAACCAAGATTCGGGGATTTATCGTCGGAAATACGTTCGGCAGTTTCCGGACAAGGGCGTTAATGAAGTCTTTCGATATTTCTCGTCACGTCGGGGTTGGTTCGTTGCTTCCGACGCTTTACCGCCTGAGAAAAGATCGCCTTCCCTTTCCTTGCTAATTACCTTGCTCAATCGGTAATTTAGTTAGAGACCGAGTCGTCGAAGTGGATCGAGAGACCGCATTATAGAGGTTAGGCTCGGATAACGAAGATCAATGGTTTGTCATCGGAAATCCGTTCGGGAGTTTCCGGACAGGGGCGTTAAGGTAAAAGGTAGAGAAGAGCGGGGCAAAATGGGGCAATGGAGCAAAACGGGGCAGTTGGGCAAAACTAAATTTTCCAATCATTTTTTAATCGGACAAGGTGGCAAAACAGGGCAGAAAAGCCTGATGATCGATGGGGTCAATTCGAGAATCCAAAAATTATTGGAAAATGACGTTTTGCTCGATGTCCCGTTTTGCCCCGTTCTACCCTATCAATGATCGGACGCTTAAGAGCATCCCGAAATGCCGGCAGATATTAATCGGTCAAGAATAATTTTTTTGTGAAAATAACTGAAAGCAATGTCAAGTTGATCGTTCCTAGTTTCCAAAACACATCGATTACTTACAAAAAGATAAATTTTTTAACTTACATACGAAAATAACAAGAGAGTCTAAATGTACCAGTCTGCGGACGCGGTTTTTCTGTACGTCCCTATATTCGGACACTGTTTGTTCCAATTCCATATAGCACGAAATATTTTGAAAACATTTCAGAAATACTTCTGAAATATATGGAAATCATATTTTAAAGTATTCTATCAAAATATTCCAACGATACATTTCTAAAACATTTCAGAAATATATTTAATCTTTCATGAATCTGAAACATTTCTGAAAACGCGAAAAAATATTTTGAAAGTGAATATTAGCAGACGTGTACTGAACTATGTTTGGAAGGAAAGAAAAATCAGAAATTCCGTGGTTCGTGTATATATTTTAATACAGTTTAACTATTTAATGTGTCATAAGACGTTATTCGCACTCTTGAAGGGGCTCACAGGAATTCCATAGATAAAGTGGAGTAGTATATACCCAAATAGACATGTGACGGCACAGGATCTACTCGGTGCTAGCACTGGTACGTACATCGTGCCGGCACAATGCCGTCAAGTACGTCCGCATGTGACGATATTGTGACGGCACAGCGTTTTGATACCAAAAGCTGCTTGCACAGTTCCAGCTTGGTGTGGAGCTCCACCATCTTGACGTGAAGCTCCACAGTGAGCTGGTACTGTGCCAGCAGGTTTTGATATCAAAACGCCGTGCCGTCACAATATCGTCACATGCGGATGTACTTGACGGCATTGTGTCGGCACGGCGTGACGAACGCACGGCACGTTTTTCTATCTGGGTATGTTCAAAATAATCAACAATTTACAAAGCTAAAATATTGATGGTTTCTTGAATATTTCAGAAAAATATCTAACAAATATTTTACCAACATTTAAAAATATTTGTAAAATGTTTTTAACACATTTTTGCGAAATATTTATGAGTAAATCGTACATTTCCATGTACGATTTACGAGCGGACAAACAAATATTTTCAAAATGTTTTAAAAATATTTCAGAAATATTTTGTAATATTGGTAAAACAATTTCAATATTTCAGAAATACTTCCGTGCTATGTGGGATGTTTCGCACAATCATAGATTTCGAGAAGTCTGATGTACGAACATAACTGGTTCATATTAACCAAAAGAATTTCTTTGTCATTTATTAATCAAATATATGAAAAAATTGTATTTACGCAAAAAAAATACTGAAGATGAGCAACGTGGAAAGCTGGCTAACTTAACAACTTCGCACTGACCGATTATTTGGTCGCCTATGTAGTACCACCTGTACCAATTTCCGGACACTGTATCGTCTGTCTTTTAACAAAATGCAACAATAGAAAATAATTTACGCTCAAACCTTGTATAACTTTTTTCTGTGCATCAAATAATGTTTGTATTTACGATTACAAATGGTACATTGGATTTCCAATACTTAAATTCGGAGTAAATCAAATCCGCATAGCAGTGTCCGAAGTCTGGGACGTGTCCGTGTATTTATGCTCTTACCTTAACGAAGTCTTTCGATATTTTCTTTCCATATTCCTAGTCGCGTCGGGGTTGGTTGGTTGGTTTCAGCGCTGTACTGCCTGAGAAAAATTGGTTCCCCTTTCGTTGCGAATTGCATTGCTCAATCGGTGATTTGGTTAGAGAGCGAGTCGTCGAAGTGGTTCGAGAGAGCAAATTATAGAGGTTAGGCTCGGGGAACGAAGATTCGGGGGTTCCGGAACAAGGGGGTTAACGAAGTCGGTTGATCGTAGGACTGGTTATATCACGCCTCGCGTGTATAATGCACAAAGGTGGATAAAAGGCACACTTTTGTCTGCCGACGGTGCGTTTTACTTTCTACCATCGGTTGCACGATGCAATGACCGGTGGTAGCGCAGGACTGGTCGGCCGGCTGGCTGCCCCGTACTTCCACGATCAAGGTACCATATGATAGTGGTCGAAGAAAAGCGAGAGGAGGGAAAGCCGAGCACGAGTCCACGTACACTCACTTTGCTACTCGCGTGATTCATATTTCTTAGCTCACCGTCGGCAAGGCCCCCGTACACTTTGATGTTACGCCACGTTCTTGCCTTGTTTTTCTTTTTCCTTTGTTGCTGTCTTCGAAAAAAACAATCCGGGTCACGAGATCCTCTGTTCTTTTGTCTCTTCTTGTCCTATATAAAAAAAAATCATAACCCGAGATAATCGAATGTACTCTGGATGGTTATTCGTTCGCTGATTTTTTTTGGCGCGAATGAGTTCCAGAAATTATTCGATCCGTTTTTGTTTGGATGCTTCAATTTGACTCGAAAAAATTGCAATTCCATTATTGATGAAAAAAAAATTCGAGTTTTTAATGAAAACGTGTTTAGAATGTTCCAAAACGGCGAAAAATTACATTTAGAAAAAATGTCTGGACGGATGTGTGTGTGTGTGTGTGTGCGCGCGCGCCAGGCCTGCAAAATTCAACCGTCTATAACTCAAGAACGGTTTTATCAATCGGGTTGAAATTTGGCACGCATGTAGACCAATTGAGTGCCTATGTTTGTTACAATTTAGGGAATAATTGAATAATTCGTTCAGATTTTATCAGGTTTTGAAATGTTTGAAAATAGTGTTCGCGCTCTAGCTTTCGCAAATTTTGAGTTTTCGCGCTGAAACTTTCTACACATGTAGAACAACACCAAACAATGTTCGCTATTGAATTTGGTAAAAAATCGGTGGAGGGGTCTCGGTTTTGCGACATTTTCAATTTTTCGAAAAATGTAACTTCCACTCTAGCTCTTATGTTTTCTGAGATATTTGCCGAAAAAAAATCGACATAAATCAATTATTATGGACTCATGTTCCATATTAAATTTGGCAAGAATCGATCCACCGGTTTAAATTTTACAAAATGTTGAAAAAAAAACCTTTAAAAATCGTACCTCTCAACTGACGCCCGTTTCCGTTTCAAATATTAAGAAAAGAAGCTAAATAAGTGGTAGATTCGTGATCAATGAGAATAAAAGATTAAATATAGTCCCTGAGCGACGAGCCATTCTATAATTTCTTTTTATTCGTACTTCGCAACAGACGTACGTATCCGCTTCAAATATTCATGTAGAAACTAAATAAGTAGCAGATCCATGATCAGTGAGAGAAGACAAATACGTGGGTAGTCCCGAAATTATATAATCATGAGCTGTAGAATCTTCGGGAACCACATGTCCTTTTTTTATTATGGTATGCGATGGGCTCTCTTATTAACATAATAAAAAAAAGTTGAAAATTGAAATTTTCACATCGCTTTCTCATAATGATATCGTTTATTCGCAAAGCTTTTTTTTTGTTTCTTTATATCGGCCTGGAAGGGTTCGAAAAGACGGATCGGTAACTCCACCGAGTGTTCGTGTGGTTTTCCCGTAAATCGCTATAAAACAGCCGGGCTTTTCCGTAATTCTATCGGGAAGTAGAGACATCGCTGTTTGAAAATACCGGAAGTCGATACTTTTCTGTAAATGGCACCTTTAACAGAAATGGCGTTTAAAGCCGACATCCGATGTATTTTCTTACCGCTCATCATAAGTCCGCCAGTTATTCCGCTCTCAATTTAAAATCTAATAAAAAAATATAATACTATAAATATGCTATACTTATAAGAAAGTGTATATAAATTGTCTCGATTCGAAATCCGTGATGTCGCAGAGCGCAGAAAGGGAAAGCGACAAACTGTGCATCATGCTGCAGAATATATATATATGCGTCAAGAGCTGTAAAGACGACTCTCTGACGCAACGGAATAGTCGCAATTTGGAAAATTTTTTACGCTCATCGATCGAAGTAATCGACGTCACCTCTGCACGACGAGCTGGAACTACCTACGCGCGGATTATCGTCATGACCGTTATAAAACCGCTCCGTTGTTGAGCTAAGGCGATTTAGATGGCAAATTGCGAGACGCTTGTGCAAGCTCTATTGGCTTTTTCTCCAATCCATTTATGAAATTTGAGTTCTGTATGAAAATACTTTCATCATCGAATCTCGGTCACTTATGCCATCGCCCAGACACTGATCTTATTATTATTATTATTATTATTATTATTATTCGGGACGAGGAAGTGACGATTAAGTAATAATATCGGAATCGTAATCAATGATGTGGAGTACCATAATCGATAAATGAGTTAATATTAAAGAGCGGCAACACGAGGTGTCGAAGAGTTGCGAATGTTGTTTGGTATACGATGAGTCACCGATAACGTAACGTTGGTAACGTCAAGAGGCAGTGAGTAAGAGCGAGAGTGACGGAGTGACCGGGTATTAGTATTGATACCAAGAGGCAAGGCTACATACAAACGTAATGGGGAGCCGGGTTCGTTAAAATCCGTTCGCTGGCTCGCGGAACCTTTCACGAGACGCGGCACACTCTTCAGCCGATCGGCGTACATATTATACTACAGGTCGTGGCCGGACTCAATTGGTCGATGAGTAACCACGGGATACGAAGGCCACACGTTCGTGGCTCGATAAAACTCGAAACTCTCTAACCATGAAGACACACACACACACACAAACACACACACACACACACACACACACACACACACACACACACACAGACACCTTGCGCTGGATTCTATAGTTCACTATAGCACATGGAGTACACAGTAGCCAGACTCGATTTATTATTTGCATAACGTGACAGACAGTGCTCGACTACCAGCTCTCGGATACCGTCGAAACGAGTAAATATTATTCGAATGAAGTGGCCGAGCCATTTTATCCACTTTCCTTTATTCCATAATTCATACGTTCCTGTCACCTCACTCTATATATATTTCAGAGAATTAAAAAAAGCCTCGGACGATGCTGGTGACAATTCTTCGGAAATCGTCACTTCCGGTTTGAAAATCTGATTTTGCAACCGGACGTGACGTTATAGAGAAAACATCACTTACGGTTTGAAAATTTCACTTTTCGACTGGATGTAACCTCTTGTGGGGAAAACGTCACTCCCAGTTTGAAAATCCCTTTTTGAAAGGGGAATTGACGTCATGCGGGAAAGCGATTTTATATCGTCGGGCTCTCAAGTTAGAGAAATAATACAGCCACCCTTTGTAGTTATGATAAGTTAGTTATTCAACTATATACAATGTATGGTATGGAAGTTAATTGGTATTTTTTTCCGCAGAGCATCGAGCAAGAGAGACACTTGCTGCGACGTCGACTGGAGGAGGCGAGAGGCGAGAGCGAGGCCAGAGCGTTGGAACTTCAGGGAGACGTCGAGTCCCTCAGATCTCAGCTGGAGGAGCAGAGTGAGCGGGCTAGAAGAGCAGAACGGGATCAGGCGACTCTCGTCGCCGAATTGACGGCTCAAAATAGTCGATTAGCCGACCAGCTTAGAGAAGCCGCCAAGCAGGAAGAACAATTGTTGTTAGAGGTCAAAGTGTTGAGGGAAAAGTGTACCCTCAGGAGCACGACCCTCCAAGATCACGTTAGCAGCCTCGAGATTCTCAGGGATGAGGTAAAACGGAAGCTCAAAAAAATTTCATTTGTTATTTGGTACTACAGTGGAACCCCGATTAACCGGGTTCGGATTAACCGGGATGCGGATGAAGCGTGTGGCTTTCCAGTTTTTTTTTTTTAATTTTTTGAATGCTCGGAGCGAACTAAAGTCACTGAGTACTTAAAAAAAATACTAGCTTACGTACTATTAATGAAAAAAAAATCCAAAACTGTTCATTCCAGTTCACACTATTTAGCCATTAAGTGCAAGTTGTACCCAATGTCAGTGCAACTAGTAAAAAAAAAGTTGTATCATTATCCATTATTGACTTATATACTTTCGTTGTCTAGTTCGGATTAACCGGGATTTCGATTATCCTCTTCGGTCCCGAGCATCCCGGTTAATCGGGGTTCTACTGTATTAATGAAAAAACGTAAATAAAAGACACATAACTATAATAATACTGTAGGTACAACTCGTCTCCGCTCAGAGAACCGAACTGGAAAGGAGGTCTCTGGAACTCCGCGAGGAACGCGCGAGGGCAGTGGCTGCTCTTGAGGAGGCCGAGGAAAGGGCTGTGGCTCTCGAGAGACTGGGCCATGAAGCCGAACACCGCGCGAGAGCAGCCGAACAAGAAAGGTAAAGTCAAGAATTAATTTATTTCTGTCTATTCGTAACATTATTATAATGATAATTTCAATTTTCAACTTTTACGAGAAGTCATATGGAAATTTCAAGTTCCAACTTTTTTCAACGTCAGCTTCGTGTTTGACTTTTATGCAAAACGACTGGCCAGTTCAGGCTCAGCTCGAAAGATTGTCAAAAAGTTGTGCGGCAACGTGTAATAAATACGGAAGCCATGTACTGTGCAACTACTTTGCAACTTTTTTCGTAACATAAAAAAATGTCTACATGTCATAAAATTCAAATGGTCAAAATTTGCCGCACAATTTTTTAGGGCCATGTCGTGTATTTTCCCCCACTGATGACAAATCTCCACATTATTTTACTCCTAGGGCAACATATGAAGCATGAACTCGCGGCAATCATAAAAAACAAATTTTTCAAAACATCCTAAAACTTTACACAGTTGGATCAATTTTCGCCAAATTTAACACACGCACACACGCACACACAGGACGCCAGGTCTGAACGCCAGGAAAAAAATCTAATTTCTCGATGTTTCAGATTATTATAAGTACTCTGGAACTAAAATCTCGATTTTTTTTTTACGAAAACAAAACTTCATCTATGAGGAAGCAAAAATGTCCAATCTTTTTTCCACCGTAAGAACATTATGCTTAAAAGTATTGTTCGTCGAAACTGCAACGCACTCAACTACAAAACTATTATATGATAACAAAAAATTTTTTACGTGCACAGATATGAATATATCTGCGCGTCGTCAAGAGCTAATGAATACTGCGCGAAAAACCGACGTGCAAGGGGTGTAACATAAGATGCGTTCATGAATGTAGATCTATTTAGCTATGCGTTCTTTTATTTATTTATGACTGTCGACCGCTAGTGGGTTTTTTCAATTGCCAACGGTACATCCGATTCTGTCCGCTAAATACATTTTGTCCGCTTTCATAATGTTATAATTTATAACCGCAGCTTGCAATAAAAAAGGACTCGTCCATGGCACGATTTTATTGATCTTAGATACTACTGTTTAAGACAGTAGAAGTACATCAGAAGAATAGGATAATTGGAACACAATCGATAGTTTACTTAACGTAATTCGTATCTATGTTCCAATTTCAATACTGCCTCTCAAAGTTATCGGTTTACATGTATTGTATACAACGAATCATACAACCTTAAGGTAAACGCCCCGGTGCCCGACCATGTCTCCAACCACTGGCGCAAATATTACCTAACATTAAGAAATTATTAATACGAAGCAGATAAATAGCTAGTGAAGTCGTTTTTGCAATTCTTTATGTCCGTATAGGGATAAAATAAAAATAGTCATCAATTTTTTTTGGGAACAGTTTTTAAAGATTTGTACACTGCAGACGCTACTCAGGGGAACGATGTGTATCTTTAAGCCAGTTAGATAAGGATTGGCGTAACTTTGTTAAGCCTGTGACGCCGTTATTTTCGCGATTTCCAGAATAATTCAGAGCTTGTGGTATTCGTGAAGAAATAGACCATTTATAAATCTTACATCGAAATTAGTTCAAAATCACTGTTATGTCCTTAGTTTTCATGACTGGCTATTGGGGTGCACTCGCAGTATGTTGTACCGATATCTTACCACGTGGTTGGGTACCGGTACGCTCATGCAGTAGTGCGTTGTCCCTATTGCCGGCGAGCTCAAACTCGGCGCCCATAACCTGAATGTCGAGCCGGTGTTGTTCGAACATCCCGTTGAGCTTGCTGTTATTACGTTTAATTACAGCAATTATTCGACAAGTAAGTCACAATTTTATTGTGATGTTTTATGTTTTTCGATAAAAAGATTTTTATGATTTTATTATCATCGATATGTCTAAATATTATAAAAGATGTTATCGTATTTTATTATCTATCGGGAAGTATTTATCAGGAACGTTGCGTAATTTAAAAAATAAAGATTGAAACCGTTGCATAGACTCGTATCCGCGGGTGGTTGCCTATGGGGGCATGGCTGATCGAGTACTAATCCATTCACTTTCCTCATTGTTTCTTAACTTTGCAAAACAACTATACCTCATGACAGGAATTGATGGATGCTTTTCGAACAGTATTGAAACCAAACTTTCGATTAGCCACAGCCACCAATACAAAAAGTTCATCTTACCATGAGCAATATAATTTTTAATTTTCCTGTTCTCTAATATGGCCAGGTATTGGGGCATCTTTCTCTCACAAAATGGAAACGCACCGCAATTTGCTTTGATCTCTTATGGAATTCCGGATCTAGGATAGTTTGATTACGCTCGCATTATCGACCAAAATGTCCGTATATAATCGACGATCGTGATTCCATTCAGCAACCCCTTTAACCAAATTGCTTTTTTTTGTCCCTTCTTCGCGACTTCGCTCATCGCGACGTATTCTGCCTCTGTCGTAAAAACTAGTACACTTTGCTGTTTTTGGCCCATCCATGTAATTACTCCACTCGAAAATTTGCAGGGGACCCGGATTCCTGAACGTTAAGTCTTAATACCACCAGCGTAATCTGCATAACTAAAGATTCCAGTTGCTTTTGCTTATTTTTGGCTTTGTACAACAAACCGCAGCCAATCGTCCCTCTCAAATACTTAAACACGCGCTTTTTCTGATAGAAAAGCGCCACGAAAAGTAGCAATATTGGCGTGATATTGGCGACATGTGCGGCACATATCGCAATTATTGCGCCAACTGCAACTTTTTGTGCCGCTTGTCTATCAGGGTTAATGATGTCCAATTTGACAATGTCGGTGCCTCCAAAGACTCCGAGGTGACACTCACCGCATATGCGATGTCTGGACGCGTTGTCGTCGCCAAATACATTAAACTTCCTACGACCTGTCTGTACGGGATGGTCGCATTGACGATTGGATCATCTTTTTTCTACGTTGATTGTCTCACAAGTTGTTTTCACAGCATTCGACTCGGCCATCCTGAATTTTTCACGCCTCATTTATGCAAGAACTGCGATATTTCTTCATCATCAGTCTCTGCTACCAGACCGTCATCAACATATATCATGATTTCGTCCTCGTGACCCTCAGGTTGTTTCATGTATACATCTTGTTGAAGTTCACCGTACAGGAACGCGGTCTTTACGTCAAACTGCACGAGTTTGAGGTTTTCTGATGCCGTAACACTTGGAACCGTTCTCACAGTGTGGAAACGCGCCACGGGACTAAAAGTCTCATCGCGATCAATTCCCAGAGCCTTTGAGTATAGCCTTTGGCCATTAACCTTGCTCTAAATCGATCTATGCTTCCATCGGCTTTTGTTTTTATCTGCAAGGCCCAACGATTATCAATTACCATCTTGTTGTTTGGTAACGTGACCAAATCCCACGTTTCATTTTCTAACAACGATGCCATCTCATCGTCCATGTCATTCTGCCATTGTTGCGCATCATCGGAGCTCACAGCCGGATTGTAGAAATCTGGAATCGCATATTTAACAAACATCACATAATCATTCAGATATGTAGGTTTCCGAATTGATTGCTTCGCGCCCTTCTCGATTATTGAGGATCTCTCCGATGTCCATGTTTTGCGTACTCAAATCCTTTCTCTGCATCTTCAAGTTCTTCTGCCTCTCCATTACGATCTTCACAACTTTGTTCGAATTATTCCGCTCGATCTTCACGACTTGCTCGAATTCTTCTGCTCCATGTTCACGACGTTGCCCGAATTCTTCCGCTCGATCTTCACGACTTGCTCCAATTCTTCCGCTCAATGCTTGACATTTACAATGTTGTGATAACTGACGGATACAGTATTTGAATCTTTTCCTGTGTGTACGGTCAGTTGCACTTTCTTTCGCATCAGATCTTCACGTTCGAAGATAACATCGCGTCTTAAAATCATTTGATTTTTATTCGGAATCCATATAAGATATCCGTCTTTTTCATGTGTTTCAGGTGTCTTTTACCGATGAAGAGCCGATTCGATTCTAAGCATATGTCTCCGTATTAACTGCTTCAGATCAAAATTTGATTGGTAAATTCTTTGTGTGAATCATTGAACGCGCACTTTTTACCAATGTTGCTGTTTTCGCACTCTGCGGCTCCATTTCGCTCCGGCGTATAAGACATTGACTTTCGAAAAAGTATATCTTTAGACTCGAGAAGGCTCCTCACTTCAGTGTTATCAAATGCTTTTCTTCCGTCACTCAAAAATCCTCTGATAGTGTGACCAACAGCAGTCGCTTCGTTGAGGAACGTCTTTAAACAATTTGCGGTTTCTGATTTCAATTTCAAGAAGAAAACACGACGATACTTTTAAAAATCGTTTATGAAGCACACGACATAATTTGCGCCATCAATCGATTCTTGCATTTTTCCGCAAACATCTGCGTGAATCAACTCCCCGACGATGTTTGGTCGAATTCTTGTACCAAAACTTCTCCTGTGTTGTTTTTCAAACATACTCGCGTCACAAAATTCTTCTCCACTGCTTACTTTAATACTTTGTTTCGCCAGAACTTTCTTGACGTCAGCTTTGTTTCGATGACATAAAGTTTCATGCCACAGCGGTCCGTTCAGAAACTTATATCGGATAACATAGAACGAGAGAGAGTGCTACGCCGGTACGCCCTAGCAAGTTGACGGACGGCTGATTTTAGAGAAAAAACTAAAAAACGGACTGAAAAACGGACACGTCCGTTGGGGAACGAAACGGACCACAAAAACGGTAAAACGGACCGTACGTTTGGCTGGTCCTTTTTCGTTTGCGGAAACCGAGGAAGGATCGAACGTTTTTTATTAAAATTTTTGGCAAAGTTTAAAAATTTTGTTGTTGTTTTGCTTTTAATTCTGTTTTTAATGAAAGGGCAGAATAAAAATACGACCTTGATCCTTTTTCGGTTGCAGGAAGCGAAAACGGACCAAAGCAAATTTTTCGAAAAAAAACCGCTCGGTCCGTTTTCGGTTTCCGCAACAGAAAAAAGACCAAATGCCAACAAAAAAATGTACAGTCCGTTTTGTCGTTTTTTACAGTCCGTTTTGTTCCCCAACGGACGTGTCCGTTTTTCGGTCCATTTGCGGTCCATCAACTTGCTACGGCGAATGTCAGAGAGAAAAGCTAGTTACCCGCGTATAATTTCTGAACGCAGCCCAGCTGTACGGTATCCTGCACCGATGCGATACAAACTGTCGTAGCAGCCTCTGGCATCCGTACACGCATATCCAAGGTATAGAATCCTTTCTCCGTTTTACGTCCATGGATTTTCACGACCCTGTTTTTTTATTTTAAAAAATACATCCTGATTCATCCGCTTGGAACTTGAATCCTTTCACGCAGTTTTGCCTTATCGAAAACAGGTTTCTGCCGACATTTGAAACATACCATACTGCTTCTAGATGATTCTAGAATTTAGCCATTGATCGTTGATACGTATCTCTACATTTATTATTCCACTACAATATGCTATCTCTTCATTTCCGACTCGTACCGGCTGTGATGTTGTAAATGCTTCGTAGGTTAGAAAAAGTTATTTTCCTCCTGTCATATGCGCTGCTCCCCATGAATCAGCTAGCTAGAGCTCTCTTTCATCAACACCCTCCATCGTGCAGACGAATGCATCACTCTCTGCTGGTGCATTTTCCGAGCTTCCCTTTTCAGCTAACTTTTCAAGACATTTATTTACAACGACCAGGCTTGTGACATTTGAAACACTTTCACTCTTTTGCCTTTTCGCGTGAGTGCCCCTTTTGAGATTTGATTTAGAATAGAACCCCGATTAACCGGTGTTGGATTAACAGTGCATCTTCCGAGTTTTTTTTTTATATTCGGAGCACATCGAAGTCACTGAGTACTTAAAAAACACCGACAACGTAAAAATAAAACGCGAATAGAAAACGCTACGATTATCAATAAATAACAATTCCAGGCTTCTCATGGGGCATTGGAAACTTGGCACAATCTCGGCTGCAGCGTGAAGTATGCGGCATCATTTGCGATTGTACGTAGA
>JAPYZD010001755.1:0-18883 GCA_030522725.1 Ichneumoninae sp. B BG-2022a
TATATTTAAAGATAGGTAAACTTTTTTTCGTCGAGTAAACATTTCTCAATGTCATGATTAACACAACGAAATATAATGCTGCATTTATTTACATGCATTTATCTACTATAGTTTTTGTACTTCTGTTGTTTTTTATTTTTATTCGTTTCGATACTTCTTTGCGCTCATAAAAAATGTTAACAAGTGAATGACCACTGACGAATGAACATTGTAAAATGTATTCAATTTTTTCAGGTAATGTCATCGAAACCGGTGTGTCGCTTCGATTTTCAAGACTTGGGCAACCTACTAGATTTTACCGTTGCATTGTGTGATGCAAATAAAATTTAAAAAAAGATGCATAACCTATTGAATTGCGGTCGTTAATTCATTGGCTCGAGTTAATCGAATCGATCGAATAATTCGTTGGCCCTTGGACATGGGACTGCGAAAAAATCTGTCGGATATAAAAAAATTTCCTAATCAAAATGTAAAAAAAACACAATTTCCTTCAGAAATGTCTACACCCGAATGAAGTCATTTTACGATGAAGTTATGTTCGGAGAGAAATAAATTTAGGGAATCAAAAAAAACAGTAAATTAAAAAGAAACATTAGATAAAAAAAAAATTTTGACATTTAAAAAAATAGCTGATGCCTCAATGTGACAAATATGAAAAATTGGGTATCAAAGAGTAGAAATGAGATGTTTTCTTTAAATTATATTTCAGGTGATAACGTGACAAGCGTTTTCTCGCTGTGTTCGTTTTTCTTTTTGTTTGTCGTGTGACTTTTCCCGCACGTACGTTTATTTACCAGTTAATCCACCAAAGTGTCGCGCATAAACCATTCTTTTGACGACCCACGACTTCGACTCCTCATCGTCTTATCATAAAGAACACACTCGAATGAAATTACGGGCAACTTTGTGTTTAATTGTTTTAGTCGCAGCTACCGTTACCAGACCAGCTCGCTGTGTAACAACCGAGGTGCTTAAAGTCAACAAGGACAACTTTAAGCGCCTCGTGTCCACGGGGCGTTCGTTAAATTTTCGCTGGCGATAACGCAAAATAGCGTACAAAAGAAAAATAAAAATGGAAAACGAGCCTGCCGGCTCTTCAGTATCGTTCGAAAAGTACGCGGTTCGAGGTGCTCATCCTGCCACCCTCTCTACACATTATCGACAACAAACCCGATGCACCGTCGCGACCGACCAGCCGAGAATACCTTCTGGCATTCTTTTGCACTCTCGTACCATCAGAGCGTGTAGATACACCGATTCCAGTGTCCCGAGTCGAAACGAATTTATTGGATATTTAAAAATAGCCTGCACAGAAAATCGTGCAATTTATCAGCAATTTTCAATACCGCATAAAAAAAGGAAGAATGTCTCGACAAGGAAGGAACCGATTTATCATTTTTTCGTTCATCGCGCTACTGTCTATCGTAATTCGTGAGTAAAATCGATTTACGATACGGTGATCTATGTTTTCTTTAAAGCTGTCGCAACTATTTACCATTGTTTGTTTTACCGGGTGGGAAAAATAAAATCGAAGGTGAAACAGCGACGCTGGAATCGAGAATAGTCGGCGGGTCGAAAATCAATATAACGAAAGTGCCTTTTATCGTAAGTCACGGAAAATCCGGCAACTTTTTTTAATCGTAATTTTTTCTTCTTCGTTCGACTAGTTTTTATTTGGTCAGGGGAGAGCGGGGCAGAACGTATTGATTTTTATCAATATTTGGAGAGACGTAACAAAAAGTCTCATCTAAGACCGTGGTCCGTCTTGCCCCGCTCTCCGCCATTGAACGAAATATCGCCGCATGTATAACGGATAGCCGCGAGTCATAGAATGCAACATAACTTTACATGCTGAATTGTCCACTTAATTCAGCTTCCGTTATACAGCAGTCGACATATCGAATTTCATATACATTACATGTTGATTCGTCGGCAAAATTTCGATTCACATCGCTAATAGTGGACTGAGAGATGGTGCGAGCGTAAGCGACAAGGGCCAGAGAGAGAGCGCCTCATTAGTGATATTACACAATATCGCTGTTGCAGTTGTCCCTCAGGCTAAATGATGAACACATTTGCGGGGCTTCGATCATTAGTAAAGACTGGTCTTTGACCGCTGCGCACTGCGTGACCACGTGAGTACCGTCGCAATAGTACATTACGACACTAGTGCGAAAAAACTTTTTCTGACGAGTGTTGCAATCACACGAGTTTAGAAAACGTTTTTCACACGAGCATCAAACAACATTTTATTTCACAATGTGTGAAAATGGGGGTTTTCGCACCGTGGGGGTTTTTGCGAAAAAATCCGTTATTTTCCCACCGAGTGACATAGTATATTACGATACTAATGCGAAAACAACCTTTTCTGACGAACGTGCCCATACAGCACGAAATATTTTGAACACATTTTAGCAAATGTTCATGGTTTACTACATATTGGTTGACAACCTACAAATGTTTAAAAAATATTTTGAATACTTCAAAAAAATATTTTTGAAACATTTCAAAAATATTTCCGTGCTATGTGGATGGATGAGTTTGTCTGACGAGTGTGCATCGGACGAGGTAAGAAAAGGTTTTTCGCACGAGTGTCGCACAAAATTTTAATTCACAGGGTGTGAAAATGGGGGTTTTACGCACGCGAATCGTGCGCATTACCATAATTTTCCCACCGAGTGAAATAAACTCTGTTGACCAATGTCCAAAAGCATTTTTTTTTTCTTCGCCTGTACAGCTTGATTGCCAATGTGACGGAGTACAGCGTCCGCAGCGGTTCGACCTTCAAGGACTCGGGCGGTGAAATTCACAACATTACAAGAATTATTTGGCACGACAAGTACAACACAACGAACAACGACTACGACATAGCCGTTATGAAAGTCGATCCACCATTTGTATTCGGTGCAACTACCGAACCGGTCGACCTGCCGGGAAACGGATACGTCGACGACAAATGGGGAATTATCGCAGGCTGGGGATACTACTTGGTGAAATCGCGAAGAATTAATTCTTCAACGGTCACTGAGAAAATAGCTTGCCAATTGAATTGTAATTTTTCAGTTTTTTTACCTTCGAACATCCAAAATCTCATCGATCTTTATTTACAAACTTATTTCTGCAAAGATCCGATTGGTCCAAGGCAAATGAAAATGGCTGCCTATCGAATGACCGCTACAATGCCCTTTGGGGGACGCACGTGACACTGACCAACTGTTTGTTTATCATACGCCGATTTGCTACTCAATCAGATTCTGGGAAATCTGCCGGCGGAAGATTTGCATTACGCGCGGATTCTTAGAAAATAACTTGCCGCTGAATTGTAATTCTTTCTTTTTACCCACCGAAACATTCAAAAGTTTATCGATGTTTTTTTACTAATTTATTTCTGAGGCAAAATAAAATGGCTGCTTTCTCAATGACCGTTGAAATTCTGCTTTGGGGACGCCGGCAACACAAATTGTTTATTATTCGTAAATGGATGCATCACTTACAGATTCCGGGTAATGTACTGTCGGAGGATTTGCGTTTCGCCCGGATACCGAAGGTCGACAGAAACACGTGTTCGAACGACTACGCCGGGCTTTACGACATAACGCCACACCAAGTGTGCTACGGGTACCAACAAGGTGGCACAGACTCTTGCAAGGTAATCGTCGATCGACGAAGTTTTATGCCTATCCGCGATGAGCCACTTTTTTTCCTTACTTATTCGAAATACTATGAATATTTGACTTACCATGTCGAAAGGGCGATTCGGGCGGTCCGCTATTCACCAAGGAACTCATCATCATCGGCATAATTTCTTGGGGCGAGGATTGCGCCGGTCGGAGATCACCCGGAGTTTACACTACGATATTTCTACTGACCGACTGGATCGCTGAAAAAACTGGTGTTCGAAGTCGACTCTGACACTTCACGGTTTCAACAAAATCGCAACAACACAGGACACACGCGCGACATCCGATTAAAAGCTTCCCGGACGGCCTACGTCGGACGCGATCGCCCGCGTGAGACGCCATTGCTCTACCGAAGAGACGATCCCGATTGGCTTCGGCGGGACAAAGAAGCTCCCACGTCCCAAACTGCTCTGTCGATGCATATTTACCTCGAATTCTGTAACTTCCGAAGTCGCGGCCCGTTCTTGTATTATTTCCGTCAACTTAAAACTATAAAAGTTCTTGCAAAGTATTTACCGATCGACGATGTTTCACGCCTGTCTTCGATACATAATTTTCTTTACCGAAAGGGTGATTAGGGCGATCCGTTGTTATTCACCGAAACACGCATTATCACCGGCAGCAATTTTCTGGCGTGACGATTACGCTGTCCGGAGATTACCGGGAGTTTACACGACGATGTTACTAATGACCGACTGGACGACGGACAAAAACTGATGTTCAAAATCGACTTGCACAATTAGCGGTTTCGATAAAATCGTAACAACACAGCGAGCGCACGCGGTAAACGTTTTCGCCGGACGAGCCGGCGTCGAACGCGATCAGACGCGCACGACGCCATTGTACTATTGTGGGGACGAACGATCCCGATTGGCTTCGGCGTGACAACGCGCTCGCGCATCCCAACCTCTGTACCGATGCATAATGACCTTGCACTTCGAGCTGACGCGTCCGGCCCGTTCATGTATTATTTTTTTCGTCTCAAGGTGATTTGAAATAATGCCGGTAACAAAGCAGGACTCAATGTCGTTTTACCGGGAGTTTACACGACGATATTACTAATGACCGACTGAATGAAGGAGAAAAACCCGTTCGAAATCCGCTTACACGATTCGCGGTTTCGATAAAATCGTAACAACACAACACACGCACGCGGCAAAGGTTGCCGGTCGGGCAGACGCCGGATGCGCTCAGACGCGCGCGAGGCGGCACTGACGAGACGAACGTTCCCGATTGGCTCCGAAGGGACGGAAACACTCGAGCATTCCCGATCGCTTTGCCGATGCATATTTATCTCGCACTTCGAGATTGCCAACTTCGTGTCGTACGTTCATTGTTTTTCTCAAGTAAAAACTATAAAGGCTCATTTATTCGATAATCTTTCGGAATATAGATTTTACAATATTACATATATATATATATATATTCGCATCATAAAGTGACGTATTTTCGCTGGTTAATTTTTTTCGCTCCATGGTACGACTTCCGCGGTAGCGTTGTCCGAATGCACGATGAATTTGCTGTCCTTGAAATGCAATAAATTCCCGGCCCTTGAGGCATTCCACGCGATATAGCCATTTTTGTAAAAAGCCGGAAGTCGTTCGAAACCTCCGCTAACAGCCAAATCATCGTCGTAATCGAATTGTTTGTCTCCCAGCACATGAGCGTGCCTCTTCGCAGATGACTTCAACCTTGAGTCTTCGAGCATTTCCGGTTTCGTTGGTAAATTGACGCAACCTTTCAAGATCGCCAAGTGATACTGCACCTGCGCACAATTAATCGAGCGTTCATACATAGCCACATTTCATATATCCAGGAAATTGCATGCACTGTAAAAAAAAAATCGTATGAAATTTAATGCATCGGTTTTTATGCGGAAACTGGTACATTAAATTTCATGTACATGTACAAAAATGAATATACTTTTCCATTGAAATGAAAGTAAATTATAAAAAATAAAGGATTGCCAATGTTTTTAATACACCGAACATCAATTTTCCATGACAATTGTACATGAAATTTAATATACCAGTTTTTGTATAAATACGCCCAGTCCGGTACATAAAATTCAATATGATTTTTTTTCACAGTGTGTATCAAATAAAAACACCCTGCATTAAAAATCAAGACACCAAGAATAATTCGCTGAAAAATTGCATACCTGCATGTGAAACAGAGCGAATGGTACAACGGTCATTGGAATTCCTACGATGCACATAGACGGATGATCCACGTTGATCAAATGTTTGTAGAGCGGACTAACGTAATTGTCGTCGACGCTTATCTCGCATCTGTCGTCGAGGAACGGAAAACTGTACTTGTAACCGGTGCAATAAATGAATGAATCGGCATCGGTGACTTTGGTGCCGTCTCGAAGAGAAAATTCATTGCCACTGACCCTTTCCACTCCCGCTATCTGAGTCATGTTGCTTGGAAGAGGACCAATCAATCTGTAAACACAAAAGCGCATCGTGAAATTGATTATACAGATGAAATATCGATTTTATTAAATTGACTACACGTGTAAGCGTTCGAGATAACATGAAAATTGGGTAACCGGGGCTGTGGGCATTCATGGATATGTATTCAGTTATGCATGACCATATATAGACAGACGCTTCGAGACCTCGGTCGAATATCAATAATTGGATTAAATACAGTGTAACGAGAAGAAAAAGTCCGATTGAATTTAACGCCGATTGGAACTAACGGCTGAATATATACGTCCATTATTTTATCGATTGGGCGAATCAATGTAGAAGAAAGTGTAAAATAAAACCATCGCGTTAGTGTAGTAGATTTTGTATGGCAAGGGCGTAGAAATGGAGTTCTTGACGAGTGACACGCTTTTCTTTTTTGGGAAGTGCGCACACAAAGGCACTTTACCGCACTAGTGCGGGAAAAATACCATATTGGGTTTTTGCGCACGCGCAGTATTTTTCACGCACGCAATGCGTAAAAGTGCCTTTCTGCGCACACTTCACAGTAACGGAAAGCGGGATTTAATGAACGCTTGTAGAGCCTTACCTATCCTTATTGTGGCTCAAATACACGTGACTCGCGTGGCCAGTCAATTCGAGACCGATGTCAACGCCGGAAGATGCCGCTCCCAATACGATGACTCGTTTTCCCGAATATTTTTCCGGTTTCCGATAATCATGACTGTGTATAACGCTGCCCGGAAACGACTCTATGCCCGGTATCGTTGGTACTCTCGGTACGAAGTAATGCCTGAAAAGTAAAACAAACAATTACTTTGTGGACTCTTTAATTTTATAATTTTTTAAAGCTATTTTCTCGTACCCATTGCAAACCATTACCGCATCGAATTCCCTTTCCTCGGTTACCTCGGTCGATAAGTTTTTTGTACGAACTTTCCATGTCGTCAGTTTCCAATCGCTCGGATTTTCCACAGGCCACACGCATTCGACTCTCGTGTTGAACTGAAAAATATTAGGAAAAAAAATGGTATCAAAATTACGCAGACAGTCAAAAGTTAATAAATTAATATTTCATCCGTTTATAATAACTTTAGATTTTTTTTTTGTTTTTTTTTATGTACCTGAATGAATTGTCTCAGTTGAAAGTGATCGGCGTAATCGCGCAGATAGTTCAGAACTTCCTGATGAGTACCGCAAGCAACGTCGCTATCTCCCAAGCGCGGAAAGTCCGGAAAATTCATTATCTTTAACGCCAAGTTGGTTCTGAAATAAATAAAATTTTATTATTGAGGAAATATTATTAAAGAGGAAAATTAATTATTGAGGAAATATTATAATTTTATTATTGAGGAAAATTTATTATCTTTAACGCCAAGTTGGTTCTGAAATAAATAACATTTTATTATTGAGGAAAATTTATTATCTTTAACGCAAAGTTGGTTCTAAAATAAATAAAATTTTATTATTGAGGGAAAAAATAATATTTTTCATTTGCGAATTAGTCGCTTGTTTGAAACTCACCTGAGATTTTCGTACATGCTGGAGTGTATAGGATAACCATTATCGTCGAGGCCTGTTTTGTCGACGTAGACCCAGGTGCCGCCTACGACGTTCGATTGCTCAAACACAACGGGCTCGAAGCTCCGCGGATCACTTGCCAAGTGTCTGACGGCGCAAAGTCCAGCGGCTCCTGCCCCGATAACGCAGATTCTGCGTCTGGCTGGACTCTCCGTATCAGCCATCTGGAGAAGGACTTATCTATGCACAAAAAACACTATACCCAGATAGATGAGCGCCATGAAAAGTAGCAATATTGGCGCAATATTTGCGACGAGCGACACGAAAAGTAGCAGTTCGCGCAATATTTACGACATGTGCAGCACGTGTCGCAATAATTGCGCGAACTGCTACTTTTCGTGGCGCTTGTCTATCTGGGTAATATCCAAAGCGATTCCAACTGGTTACGTAGGAGCGTTTGGAACGAAGCGTACACTCTTCTGCTTGACAGACTTCTAAACACTGCGAACAAAAATGTTGCCTATATATAACACCGAATTCCGGAAACCACGAAGAAAAACATAAAAACCGCGAGATTAAAAATGACCGTGCGGCTGCACCAGGAAAATTTTTCGAACGACAACACCCTTGGAATGTTACCACACGTCGTTTCCCCACCGATCAATCTAAGACCGGAAACCCGCCATTTTCGATCAAAAATCACTTCGGCAAACTGTGCTGCGATGCAATATCGCGACACGATAAATTATTCTCTTATCACCTATGCGGCGTCGCGTTATCTGTACAATGAAACACCAGCGTTAAAATTGCGCCGAGTACAGGCGATACTCGAATCTCGCAGCAGGTGGAACAGGAGATTTTTTGTAATGAGCTAATGGCGTAGCATTAAAATATTTATTACTTGTTTCATAATAACGTAATATTACCTAATCAATAAGAAATTCATCGTAATGATAAACTATAGTGATAATTAATGTTGAACTTAATTGTATCCAGTTCTGAGCAAGTAATTATAATAATAATATTAATAATAATTAATAATAATAATAATAATAATAGAATCTATGTTACAGTGAACTTGTCTCGAATGACGATATCGTTTCGGCGCGCTCAATCTTTGCCTGGTCTGTCAACGGTAGTCCCAACAACAAACTCATATAACGATGTAATTTCGAAGCGTAGTGATGTTTGTTTTTTTCTCATAATTAATTATAATTTATCGATATGCATAATAATATTTTAATTTCGACGATTTACAACAAGCGGAAGCCGCAGGCAAGTATTTTTCTTTTCTTCGTAATATATCGAACAATATACTGTTTGGCAGATGCCGATTCGCTGCACACATCATTTATTGTTCGAATATCGCAAAATACTGTCAAACTATGTAGACGGATTTACATAGGTAAATAATGTATAACGTTGTATACACGAATGCGAATATGCAAGGATTCGCAGGTTTCGCTATTCAATTAAGAGCTTGAATGAAAAAAGTAATTGGGTGATGGGGGAGTCGCATTAATATTTTGGGGTCGAAATCATTCGTTTCGTTATACAATCTAGAGCTAGTAACCGATCAATTAACAGTAAATAATCAACAGTTGACCCACGATATTATAAATATACAAAACAATTAAATTTAATCTACGAAGTGGGAAGGGGCAGGGATTTCCGTATGTTACGAGTTAATAGTGATGGAAATTAATGTACAAATACAAACGAAAAAAAGAAAAATAGTTGTTTAACGCTAATAATGTTTAAGCTCGGGTAAAAATAATTAATAGAGGGAGACGCTCCGGGCACCTCCGAACGTATTTTTCAATATTTTGTCGTCACTTTTTTTCCTCCAACCGATAATATTATTATAGAACGAAAAGAGAAAGAAAAAATAATAGATTGCGCGCGTTGCGGCAGGTGAACGGAGTGTGTCGCATTCTGGAATGGAAATAATATTGGACTTGGTGTCGCGTTGTCGATAGTTTTACATCGTTTCCTTTTTTTATCGAACTATTAAGCGCTCGAATTATATAATAATACGCTGACAAAAACACACAATAAACGAGAGTAATGCCATTTGGTGGAGGTTTCGTGAATGTTCCGTCACTTTTTTGTTTGTTTCTTCCTCTCGCACGTACGAATCGTCGATCAATCCACTATACACCGGTCGTTTCGGAAGATAGCGATTATCGAGGGAAAAAAGCACACATCGCACTATCAAAACTTTGGTCGTTACAGATATATATTTTTTTCTTTACTTTACGTAAAAAAATTAAACAAAAAAGAAAACAAGAAGTCGAGCCAATGAAGGACTCTGTGGGAAAAATAACCGGTTTCATTTTCCTCTATAAGTATATACAAATATTCCCTCTGTTTTTTTTCTCCATATTTTCATATTAATAAGTATAATCGTTAATTATTCGACGTGGAAGAACGACGGTACATCGCGAAGTCTATTTTTTTTGTGTTTTTCTTTCCTTCTTTTTGTTTAATGCACACACATTGCTCTGAATTCATGAATAATTCATGAACTTTTTTTTAACGTACGTGGGACAAACGAGATTCTCTACAACGCCGTATGAGCTCATCGTCAAAACGACTAACAGCTGTATATTCATTATATTTGGTGTTGCGATTTGATTCCTAGCGCGATTTTCTTTCTTCATTTGTATATTTATTAAAATATATGCATGTGTGTTTATTACCAGGGAGAAACGAAGACAAACAATCTTTATTTTAGTTTCAACTGTTTTAACGCTTTGTTTTTGTTTTTTGTTTACCCTTTTGTTCTCGAAATTGGACGTATCGGTGAGTAGCAGTTTAGTTTTGTGGACGTTACCGTTATTACGTTTAGTATACGCTACTGAATATTTGACAACTGTGGATAAACTTGTGCTACTTCATCGAAATTCGTTAACCGCGAGAAACGTTCATCTAAAATTGTTATAGTAAATACGCTTTGTTTTTTTTTTCTACGATGCCTCGATGGCACAGGCTGTGGGTTCGCGCCACAAAAACGCCCTTCCCACTCGTTGCTGTGTTTATTTTATGTCTTCTTTTTCACCGAAGTTTCAAAATATATCTCGTTATATCTTCATTTCTCGCAAATTCTGTTGTCTGTTTCACATCGACATGCGCGTTGTACAAATATAAAATCGGCAACTCGATAATCCAAAAAAAAGAACATCCATCTCGATGGAATTATTTAATTATCGAATGAAACGATAAATCATGTCGACGTTGAACGACATTTTTCAATTCCACGTGAATTGACCATCGTGCAGTAATTTCTCTACTATTAGTTGTTTCTATATTAATATACAAGGCATATGGATAAGTCGGCATATATATATATGTTAAATATATATATATATACTTCTTAGTTATGCATGTAACTTGTTCGCGTACGTAAAAAAAAGTATTATATATAAGTCGCTAGCGACGTCCTGAACGTTTATCGGGCGGATTATAATGGATTGTACCAATATTTAGTATACTTTCCTCATCGTAAGAAACATTGCGCTCTATGTACACCATCTTTCAAATTGTTTTTCGCCCTTTCTTTTTCCTTCCTCAATTCTTTCACTTTTAATCTAGCGTTGTAGATTACGATTGAAACATTGCCGACGTATGTGTGTCCGTTAGTGTGTTTATGTTTCTGATAGAGAAAACGCCATATACTTCACGTCTCGGTGTCTCGTTCGAACTCTCACACCCGCCGCGACCTTGCCTCGGCATGCGTGCAGTCTTATACGTTAAATATCGATTACACATAGATAAATCTGATGGAAAACTGCTGTACAGAAAGAAAATTGAAGAACATAAATTGTAAACCTTCGTGCCGACATAATCTGTACGGAGAGGAAAAGTCCGCCGACCTTTTGTTTGTATACGCGTATGTGTGTGTATTGTTAATTATCAATATCATATTATTGGCAGACGACGTGAGAGCTCTCGGAATGACGATCAGCCCTCACTCACGGAGGACAGAGAACTACGGGTCGAGCCGGCCGTGTTATGCGTCAAGTCGGGAAGATCCGGTGGCAAACACAGAGGCATTGCACTCGGGCCGTAAATCGCTTCTTGCTCCTCCAGCTGCATAGCGAATTGCTCCTCCAGTCTCTGTAATGTTAAACAAACAAATAGTTTAATAAAATTAAAATTAAACGAGATTTTTTTTCAAAAACACCAAGGAATTATCTTTTTTTAAAGATTATTGCAATCTCTTATCGTCGATACCCATATAGCCCAAAATATTTTGAAATCATTTTAGAAATATTTTCAAATCTCTAAAAATTTACAAAACATTTTTAAAACAGTGATCATATGCTTGGTAATACATTTCACACATATTTTTTAATATCTGTAAAATATTTTAAACATTGAAAAAAAATATATTTTTGAATGCTTTCAAAAATATGTCCGTGCTATGCGGGTAATTCCTAGATGCTTCGATACCGGAGCACTAAATCCATCACTCACATCTCGACTTAACGGTCGTTTTTTTTTCAATCACTACTAAAATTTCACAGGATTCCCTCAACCAAAGAATCATACGAAGTGTACGCTGATAAAAATAATATTTTAGGACTAACCTTTTGCAATATTAGCACGCGTTGCTTCCAGCCAATTCACGATTGGCTATATATTTCGACAATTTCCGCTACTCTGGCTCTCTCTCGAAGGAATATTTTTGAGGGTGTTTTTCTTTTTACTTTCTTTTTCATTGACTGACAAAAGCGTACCCACGCGTATATGACGAAACTTTATGCCTCCGGACGATAATATTGATCCAATTTGTACTAAACGATCATCTACTCGTGACACCCTCCACAAAATGATTTTCGATGCTTCCGATTCGGACACCGATGAATATCGAAGAAATGAACACACGAATAGACACAAAAAAAATTGTAAAAATTCGAGACGAAGACGAGAGTAGTGGTTTGGAGAACGATGCGGCGAATTGACGATAACGTGAAATTCAGCGTACGATGATTCAATGATTCGATCCAAATTGCGATAAAGCCAATTGTTTTGTTTCCCACTGAGTATAAGTATTTAAGCTATCGTGAGTGAAATTGAAGAACAATGTGTGTTGTGTTGTAACAATAACATATAACATCAGGTGGCGACAAATAGATGAAAAAAAAAAATTGCTTGAATCTAACGGACAAACATTTTACTGAAGAAAATGTAAAAAAAGGAAAAGCGACACCGAGACATTGAAATCGATGAAGGTGGCATAAATGGCTTTTGAATCGATTCCAAAATCGGATGGATACGATGCGAGAAAAAAAACACCCACATACACACATACACACATAATAAACATAAAAACAAATTGCAAAGCTCTATCTACGGGAATCTATAGGTTAACAATTGGATCGTGGAAGTGTGCCATTAACGGAGCCCGATTCCGAGTCACTGCCCCTAAGAGTGGCCCTCGGAATGCTGAAGGGCGTCGGGGAATTGGGCATGGATCGAGGTAATTTGGCTGTGTTTTTCCACACATCGGACGAATGGGATACCGCGGAAAATGTAAATGCGGCGAAAGATAGTGTGGAGAGACGGGAGGGCATACAATCTCGGTAGCGGAGCTCCAACGCTTCCATTTCGGACGCCAGTACAGCCTCTATTTTCTATAAAATATAAATATCGTACGATAAAAATCAAATTATATTTCGAATTATGAGTTTTGTGACTGATTGAAAAAACGTTCTCCAACGATTTAATGAAGTAAAGTACGTGGGCATCGAAAAATAGTTATTGGAACGCGATCATAGATATAAATTTGGCGAGGGTCGCGAGATTATGACGAATGACAGTAGATGACCGGGTAAGTTGCATGCTTATTAACCGAGCCGATCAGGCACGACCCGCAAAGTTGCATTCCCCACTGCCCGCTTTATTACTTGGCGACTCTCCCGTGACTCCCCCGGCGACAAAAATTTGGAGCAGGAACGATCCGATAGGTAGGTCGCAAAATAGAAGGAGTGTTTCGTTCAGTGATGTAAAATGACCGTCATTTTATACTTATACTTTTATACTTGACGTGAACATCTTTATACATGTAAAATGACGGTCATGACTTTTTCGGTCGTGTTTTCCATCGCAACATTTTTGGATGCATGGTTCTTGACCATCAAACCAGCCCCATTTGAAGTAGTTTAAAGAAAAAAATTATGTTTCGTCAACTTTGGGCCTCATTTCTTTTTTTCACTTATTGTAATTAAACGATTGACCACCAAATGTTTTAACTAGATTACCAATTACCACTAAACGACGACCAATCGAGGTCAATAAATAGCAATTAAAAAAAATGAAAGCTGCATGGCTAACTGTATAGAGCTGGTGATCGTCGGGTTTCGGTCATTTTCGTCAATATGCATTCGTCATATGACGGTCACGTAATGACTTCGTTTCCCAGCCATGAAGGTGAACGAACTCCCATAAAACTTTTCCGGATGCACCTTACGCGGTTCTCTACTGTATATCGTTCGTAAAATACAAATCGTTATGTACAAAACTAAGCTTACAATTTATGATTTTAATATTTTTAGACGATTAATGGATCCGCATCCGTTAATCGTTCTCTCCGCATAGACCCACCTGCTTGCGAGGTTTGAGGTGCGCCTTCCACTCCCTGAGCTCCTTCGTGTAAGTCTCCTCCTGCTCCTTGAGCTTCATGGTCTCGTGTTCCATCAGCATCTTTCTCTTCTCGTTCTGCAACTGCTCGAGCTCCTTTATCGTCGCATCGCTCTGAGCTCTGACCTCCTCCAGCTGTCTCGCATGCTTGAGCTCGAATCTCTGCTGCTCCGCGCGATACCGTTTCTTCTCGTTCTCCTGAAACTTCTTGAGTTTCTCACGCTCGGCGTCGGGATCCGTGACCAGAGCGGCGGATATCGATATTCTCATGGATTCCCTGAACATCATTTCCCTCGCTTTCATCTCGTTGCGAATTCTCTTTGGAAGATTGCGACGCTCGACGGTCTGGCGCTTTATCAGTTCCTCCTCCTTCCGCTGATTCATTCGCTTCATCTGCTCGAGCTCCTTCTCGTGACGAATGAGCATCTGGTGTCTCTGGAGGAAGAATATGTCCTTCAATTGCCGTTTGAGCAGTTGCTGCCTCTCGTGTATCTGACGCTCCTCGAGCTCCCAAATCGCCGATTCGCGGGCTCTCATGAGCTGTTGTTTCTGCTGCAGGAATTGCCGTTCCATCAGAGCTATCTTCTCGCGATGACTGTCCGACAGTCGTCGGAGCGACGTCTCGTGACTCTCGTTGAGCTTCTCCAGGAAGAATTTCTCTCTGTCCTCGTGTTCGGCCTCCAGTTTCTCCTTGCTTATCTTGAAGGCGCTCTTCCTCTTCTCCTTTGGCATAAGATCGACCTCCTGCTTGAGAAGACGAAGTTCCTGCTTGAGGCCCTCGCGAAATTGCTTCAGATCGCGCTCCTGCTCGCCGCGAATTTTCTTCGAGGCAAGCCTGAGATCGGCTTCCTGCTGAGCCTCGGCCCGCTCGATCTGCTGCCGCTGCTGTCTCGCGAGACTCTCGAGATCGCTGTCGGCGCCGCGCTCCAGCAACTGGCGCTCCTGCTCGAAGCGTCTCTCCTGCTGGTCCTTGTTGAACTGCGCCTTCTGCGTCAAATCCTGAAATTGCTTCTGCTCCATTTTCTGCAACATCTTCAATTCCCGTAACTCCTGCTTGCGAAATATCTGATCGTCGTACGTCCGACCGTTCTCGTCGTCGCCGTAGATGACCTTCGACGTCGTCGTCGTCACGACCACGCCGTCAATCTCGAACTTTCTCGTGCGCTTTCTCGTCTTCTTCTTCAGATTCATTATTTGTATGTCTTCCTTCGTTCTCGCCGGTCGCGAGGGTTCGCGATTGTAATCGGGCTTCCTTCGAAGCACGACTTCCTCGTCGGGTTCGGAGGCTTGACGCGAATCTCGACCCGCGTGATTCTCCTTGTTCGAGCCTCGGCTGTCCTGGCTTATCGTCGTCGATATCGACTCGGCGTCCGAACGATCGATGCTCTTGTTCGGCGTGTGCGATCTCGTCGAGCCCGAGTCGCTGTGCGAGCGGGAACCCTCGTAAGAGTCCGGCGACGTGCGCTTGTCCTTCGGATTCTTCGGATCCTTCTCCTTGACGATCTTTCCGCTTCCGGCGCTGCGCCCAGATCTGTCGTTTCTCACTTGACCGTTCATCTTTCTCGCGCTTCTGTCGACGATATCGTCGACGTCCGTGGATTCGACCGTCGTACCAGCGAGGGTCATCGCGCTCTTGCTTATCTCGTCGCCGCTGTCGCTCTTGGTGCTGAAACGCTCGTTCGAGCTCAGATCGCTGTGAGACGAACCTGTTCGCACGACGCTGCGCTTGTTCGCCGGATTCATCGACGAATCTTTTACTTGCTCCCTCTCGTCGCCGACAGTTACCACCGACACGTGACTAGTGTCCTGTTGAGAATCCTCGTCAACTATCGGACTCACTATTACCACCTCGGATTCGTCCAATTTTTTGCCGATGCGCTTAGGTGTGCTGTTCTTGTCGGTAATGACGATTGGCTGCTCCTGTGGCGTATACTCGAGACTGTCGAGACTCGTGAAGCCGTCGTCATCGGTCGAGCTCTCGTTAACCTGAGTCTTGTTCGTCTCGTTCGCGACGATGACGACCTCGGACGAGGGGGATTGACGGCGCGGTGGCGGCGTCGAGGCCGCGTCTATCAAGACCGGAGGATGCGTCGTCACCACTGTTACTTGACTTATGTTACTCGCTAGACTGTTCGATGGATCCGGGGTGTCCGCGGTTATGCGCACTGTCGTCGAGGTGTTCGAGCGGGGATCCTGGTCAGCTTGGGATTTTCCTGAAACAATTTATAATATTTAGTTCGTTGATCTTGAATATTTTTTTGTTTTTATCTGTTTTGTTTCTTTCGAAACAATTCATATTACTGACCGGTTATGACAACGACGTTGTCGCCGCTTCCGGTTCGCGACAGGCTCTTGCTCCTTATGGGTGTCGACGTGATGACCGATACGTCGACGCCCGAGCCACGTCTCTCCTGTCCAGAGCTCCGATCCACCGTGTCTTCGTGCCTCTGATTTTTCCTCTTTCCATCGAACTCCTCGTCGAAATTCTCGAGCGAATCGTTCCTCGACGAACCGGCGCTCGGACTCTTTCCTAGATTTTCAGTCTTTGATACGCTGTATTCAGCACTCTTGATGTTCTCCGTTGATATCGACTTGAGGCTGCTCTTGTCGGAGAACAGAGAAACTTCGCTGCTTCCCTCGGGACTGCGCTTGAGTGTCTCGATCGACGCGTCGGACATGCGTTTTCCTGATTCCATAGAAATTCGCTTTTCGAGAACCGCGTTCAATTTGTCCTCGACGGATTTACGTTTCTCGTCCAAGCTCTGGCGGCTTTCCTGCAGCGACGTTTGCCTCTCGTATCGACCTCGGTCCTCCACTAATTTACGGTCCCGTCTGCGTGCAACACATTTGTTTAGTTAAAAATAATATCTTAAATGAACAACTGTTTTCCGGTAAATTCCTTACCGAAAGCTATAGATAATAAAATTTGCGATAAACTCACCCTCTCTTCTCCTCCAAAGACGTTTGCTTGCTGAAAACCGGCTTCTTCCAAATCTCCGAAGCTTCCGGCTGAATGGGGGCGGATTTTCTCTTCTCCTCTAAGCTAGCCTGACTCTTCGTCCCCGCAGTTCTCTTGCCGTCTCCGGATTTCGTTCTCATATCCACACTCTTGTTGTTCTCCGCTCCATCCCGCCTGTTCTCCTTCTCCGCTATGACTCGTTCCTCCGCGGTATCGTCCGTTCGTGTTTTTTCAATGCCTCTCTTCTGCTCCTCACCGTTGAGACTCATCGAAACTGCATTGGCGTGATTTTCCGCCAACAGAGGTTTCTCATCGGCGGACGGCGATCCGTCCTGTCCGACCTCCATGGCGCTCGGCTTGTCGACGCCCTTAGGCGCGTTCTCCTTGTCATCGCCTTTGCTGTTCTGACGAGCCGCAGGCGGTGGCGGAGCCGGGCCCTTGTCTCGCGATGCTCGTCGCTCACTCGTGTCGCCAGCAACTGGTGGTTTCGGCGCCTTAAAAAAATAATAAAAATAAAAACAATGTACGGATGTTACAGAAGTGAATGAAAGAGTAAGATTTTTGTCAAGAGACATTTGACCCACCGGTTTTTTCTCAACTGACAACGGAATACTCTCTTTCGAGTCAGCCTTGCGCAGTTTCTTGCTCTTCTCCTCCTTCTCGCCATCCCGATTGATCTCACGCTTGTTACTCTCCTCTCTCTTTGCTGGCTCGACTGACGCAACAACACCTTCCTTCTCCGTGACTGTAATTGGAAAGAAAATAATTGGTAAAAAAATATCGTAAGAGCGATCAAATAAACTAAATCGAGGTAAATGAGGAAAGTCAGCTCACCTTTAACATCAGTGTCGCTGCGCATAGATGTAGAGTCATCTCCGAGTTGGTCCAGCTCCAGGGGAAGCTGTGACGTGCGCTGCTCCTGGAATGTACCAGTCGGTGTTAGCAAAAATGAAGAGGAGGAAAACAAAAATTTAACGAAGAAAAATTTGCATCCAGAAAGTTGAAATATTCGCGAAGATATCGTGTGAAAGTGATCGGCGAAAGAACATTTAAGAAAATAAATAATACACAAATCAATGTACTATAGCAGCTGAGAGTTTTGAAAATTAACTACCTACGAAAAAATTGCCTTCAGGCTTCGTACATCGAATATGCCGTGGCTCAAAATTGGCTCAAAAAAAAAGCGCAAACAAGCGCCGGTCCTCCGTCCATATTTATCGAGCAACTCGATATCGAAATATCGCATGAAAAAATGGATTTAAAAAATAAAAGACATGAAGATTCGATAATAAGAAACGCTTTGAGCTGCGAAAGCTACTGACCTGGCAGTCGCACGGGTGATGGGGCTGGCGAGGCCCAGGAGAGCCGCATGCACAGCCAAATTTTGAATTTACAACAGCACATTCATTAACGCATCGCATTACACAAGTTCATTACATTTTTCATAGATAATATAAAAAGGGGGGTCTCGGGGCACGATGTCAGTTGCGAACAACGGAATGAAATTCTATCGATGAAAAATCTACGATGAGCGAGAGTGTATTTAAGGAGGGAGTCTCGCTGCGCGCTGACTTCGCATAAGTTCGACAACAATAAGAGAAAATTGCAATTACTTCTTGATGGTGTAAAAATCTGAAAAA
>JAPYZD010001756.1:0-23363 GCA_030522725.1 Ichneumoninae sp. B BG-2022a
GTTCACTTTCGTCCCTTGGGAGTTTTCTTTCGACGTTTTCCACCCTGGAGACTTAAGCTCGCTTTTCAGTATTCGTCTCGCGCGACAGCCATTCCAAACACCGCAGATTCATGCACTTGTGACAAAAAGTATGATGATGAACGAGGGTCGAATTGGCGATTGCAACCCGTGTGATTACAGCCCTCGCTTCGCTCGGGCCGCAAACTTCACACTCGTCGCAATCGCCAACTTTCGACCCTTGTTGCACAACATACTATTAAACTATCGTTTGATTTGCCATCTCTTACTAAAGCATCCGTTAGGGGATTGACCGTAATTCAGATTTTCAGTAACTTCGAGATTTATCTGTTTGATTAAGTTCAGTATTGGTACTCGACCGACTGCAATTTGTTGCGCGGCAGCCAACACCTCATCGGCGAAAATTATTTAGCGGCCAGTCAGTAAGCGATATCCGAAAAGGTTTGCCTTTTTACGTACAATGTTTTTTATTCGTCACAGGTATACGTGCTAGTCACCGGTAACTATTCTAACTATTAACTATTAAAATAAGGTAACTATTCTATTACCGATTTAATCGTAGTAACACTCTTCTTATCGATTGAGCCATGAGAAAGTGAGCGCGGCGGTGTTGATATATACCAACCACTTATATTTCTTACCACTTTTTTTTTTTGATCAAACACCTTCAATTTCTTACTCAATTATAACTAAATCAATTAACAGTGGGGTTTGCATTGCCAACGCGGGTGTAATTGTTTAATGCCCCATCATTACTCCAACACCAACTGTCTCTACCGTTCGTCAACTATGCAAATCGTTCGATATTATATTATCCTCTGCGTTTGCTTGCACGCAACGGTGACTTATGCCCCCAAATTACGAAACGCTTCATCCCCGTAATTTATCGATGCCCGGAAGCACAGTTGTCTCGTCCTGTACTCGGTTGCTGTATGTCGAATAGTACGCTTGTCACACGCGGGGCTTCGCCGTCCGATATCATAGAAATATCCCGATCAGTGACGAATAACAAAATGCAAACGACGAATAATTCAAACGATGTTTCTACAAATACTTTGAACATCTTCGATGATCGAAGATACTACAGTATCAATAAACGAATGCTCTGTTTCCTCGGCCTATGGCCCTACCAATCTAATCTAGAAAAAAGAACGAAGTTTTATCTGCTCACACTTCTTAGCTTTAGTATGATGGTTCCTCAGGTTGAGTAATTTCCACACAAACGATTTTTTGTTTTATAAATTATAATATTCAATTGACATCATTGTTTGTATCTTGTTATTTTCGGTATCTTGACGAAATGAATGTATTCAGATTCGGGTGATGGTATTCACGTGGGGCCGATTGAATACATTTGTCGAGTGTTTTTCCCATCTAGGAACGACCATTGCGTGCAACATGAAGATAATAAACATCATGGTGCAGCAGGTGAAGGTGAGAAAAACAAAAACTGTGCTAAAGCGATCATAAACCATTACAAGCTTACCATTTGAAGCAAAGAAACCTCCTCGATAGAATGCAACAGGACTGGGAAAGCATGCGAAATTGGAAGGAATTAGATATTATTAAGGAATGCGCAGAGAATGAAAGACGCTGGTCAATATAATGGGCTTGTTAGTTGAACAAATGTAGGAACTTATTATGTTTGAAATGAAAGATCAAGTGGAAAATTGTAAATTATGTATCTCGTTACAGCAACGTTTTACTTAGCTGTGTGCATTTGGCTGATAGTGCCAATGACGCCGAAGATCTTGGATTTTTTGAACCCATTAAACTCTTCACGAATGTCATTTGACATTATGCCGGTAGACACGGGGTCGATCCGGTACAGTACTGGTGGCCGATTCAGGTGCACACTGTGGTGTTGTGGTGGCCTTTGATACACTCTACATGTGTTTCGCTCAACATCCTTGCGGACTGTTTAAAATATTAAGGTGATGATATCAATATTTATTCGGATATATTAACTAATGATAGTTACATTTCGAAGCGTTTTTACATGTCTGCCAGCTACGACCATACCCGAACATCGTTATCGTATCGGAATTTTATCACATGATAATTCTATCAAGAGCCGAGCGAACCCGATACACGTGAAGTGAATATACCAAATATCTACAGAATGAGACCGGGCTTCCCTAGAAAACCTAAGGCGTGGACTAGCACAGATATTATGATGAATCATTCAATTATCGAATTTTGCGAATTTTACGATTGCAGACATAATCTGGAGAATATATTAGAAGACGATGGAAACGTCAATGTAACACTCAAGCCTAATTATCACGAAGATCATCATTATCAAGAGATTGTAGCTTGTATCAAGAAACATAAGTATCTCGTACAGTAAGTTTCATTTTACTAAAGTCCCAATTGACTGAGAGTAAATCTCGATTAAACCAAACTTCCGGTAAAACCTAACATATATATGTAAATGTACATACATATGGGGCAGTTTCTAAATATACATACATTGGACCAGAATCAAAATGAAACGCTACCCGAATTGAAGTAAAACTCGATCGGACTTGAAATGCAACTCTACCGGAATATAAGGCCTTCTATTCCGGTAGAGGTTTATTTTAATTCGGGTAGAGTTTTATTTTGGTAGATTTTTTTTTTTCATACGGTGGTAGAAATTCCGAGTAGAGTTCCAGTGCGGTAAAGTAGTAATATGGTACAGAAGTTGTCTGTTAGAGTTGTGAGTGGTAGAGATGTAAATGTATCATAAATCGAATTGCATTAATTCATAATTTTAAATACGATAGTTGTGAGTACTTGAAGGATGAGGTTCCCGATTTTTTACTCGGGTACTCGTTGAAATCGATTACCATAACGACGTCGAGTCCTTGTGCGCCCATCTTTTTCAATATTTTTCTGCTGTGTGTTATGACACATGACAAGTTGTCGGGGCATTCAAAGGCCTTTATCTCATTTTTTGTATTAGAGCAATTCTAGCGATACCATCGCAAGAAAACCATTATTTTTATTGAATATTTATCAATTCTATTGTCGTTGAACCCTTTCACTGAAACACCTTAAACGTACCGTTTCGGCCCTGTTCCGATGCAATTACGTATATAGAGCGCGTAGCATGCACGCTACCTGTATTACGTATCATGCCGGGTTACACTATCATGATTGCAGCGTCGCGCACGTTTTCGCGAAATGTCTCAATACAGACGTTGCGTGTCGAATAAAAGGACTCCAAAGAGGGTGGTTATAAGTGCCCTCGCGGTCACCCAAACACTGGTGAATATATCTGTATGAAAATGACTGTCAAACTATAAAAAGTTTTTTTTTTGCATATCCGCTGTACTTCATGCAAAATATTTTTATGCTGAAATATTAATGGATACATTAAAAACCATCGGATATTTTTTTTCATCATTTTCACGTACGTCTGTACGAAATGTTTGTTTTATACACTAATTTATATGTACATTAATTTATGAGGCATATTTCAATATTGCACTAAACTTACCCACTCTCCTCCTCAAGTAATCCCGTCATATTCGGCGGTCCGATTCAGTCTTCTTTCACAATATTCACAAATACGGCACTAACCCTCTACCCTGTGATCTACAACACATTATCGCCACCCATTTTGCAGATTTTCACTGAACATGAATTTTTTTTGAACCGTTTTCTTTGACCCTTTTCCCCCCGAAACCGTCCCGAAATGGTGTGAACTCGCGCGTAGTGAGGGCAACTTGTTGCTACGGTCTAAGGATTGGCTTTGATTTATAAAGGGTTAAATCGTTTTCCAACGTTAGCAGCACGGAATTGCATTTAGCATATAAGAATCACGGTTTTCTGTAACGAGTCAAATGTACACCCGCTCCATCACTGCTATCTGTTTAGAGCGATCTACTCTAGAGCAACCGTCTAGCCTTACGAGACAGACATACCGACAAAGATTTTTTAAAAACGAGCAAGTTTACTCAACTGAAGAACCATACGAGTTGATAGTGCACGACCGATTGCGCGCGGTTCAATTGCACAACGGTACAGCCGTCCACCGGGTCGACCGCACACGCCGCCCAGGGAAACAACGGGACTCCAGAGAACCACGCACAAAGTCAATCGCACTCGATCGACAGGGCAGGGTTCAACTACATACATGCAGTTGAACCCTGCGTTGTTGCCCAGCATGCAACCACTGTGCACCGTATCGCATCGTGCAGCCAGATAAAAAATACCTTTTTTACCCATTCAAAAACGTGCTCAAAGTTGATGGTGTTAGGCGAAAAAACACGGGATATCTTTGGAGTCAAAATGACCCCTAATGCACACTAAGGGTTTATCGTGCGCCATTCCAAGCAATCACGTCAGTACATTATTACACCGATACTCAATATTAATACGAATATCGGATTGTAGCGCACTTGTGTTCTATGATATTAGCAAAATTATTTACTCCATCGCCGCGATAATGAGTTAAGACCTTTTTTTCATGTGCAAAATCTAGCTCAATGTTGACGTTAGGCAAAAAAAACGAAATATCGTTGGAGTCAAAATTACCGACACTCAATACTACTCAATACTAATACGAAAATTGGATTCGCGCCGCGTTCCATTATATAAAAAAATTTACGCCATCGCTGTGATAATGAGTTATATCAGAAAATTAATTTCGAACCCCAACGCAATCGAGTGAAGTATTTTTCTGCCGAAAGAACGTTAATTATTTACAACAAATGTTAATCGTCAATGTTTACAACCGTAACAATTGCCAGCACAATTTGGCAATATCGCAACAGCAGAGCGCCAAACGCTCGTTAAAATCATTACTCGGCAATAAAACAAAAAAAATTATTGAAATGACCGACGAATCCATAAAACTTGATGTATTCAGTATCAATTAATTATAGATAAATATACAGTACGATTTACGTATGTATCACACATATCTATAATATTTATTTACACGCGTGTCTTCGTCCTATAGATTACGGTATAATATATATATGTGTGTGTGTCTATATATGTGTCTATAGAATTAATGGTTGATAAACTCTTAAAAACGAATAAAACAACAAATTGTTTGAGACACGTTATTGGCTACGCTCCTTCTCAACATCTTTCACTTTTTCTCTGTTATTATTCTGTTTTCTTTTTTTCTAACTTTCAAACGACGCTGCTCAGAGCCAATGGCAAGAAAAAAAAAGTTCGGTTGTTTCCTATGTCAGATTGTGTTTTTTTTATCACAATTTTTTTTCCTTGCCAATGTCGCTTTATCGTTGACCTTTGAAAAAAAAAAAAAAAAACAGTAAAAAGTTAAGACGATTGATAGATGCTGTTATAAATAATGGCACTTGCCGCACTGGCACTTGTCGATACGCGAAGAACAACGTAGAATTGCTCTTATTCGCAGTTTCAAGACACAACAATTGAATACCTCTTTCAACAGTTCTCGCGAGTTTGTCGTTAACGTAATAGTCACGAAAACTTTAACGTTTATGCAACGAGACGAATGAGAATGGCTCTTAAAAATTCTAAGTGTTGTCGAAAGGTCATCGGGCCAGTTGCATCGATTCTCGTTCCTCGATGTCCCGCACGAGGGTTTTGTTTTTCTTTCTCTAGTCGTTCCAACGTTCGCGGAATAATGTTGGGCCGGTTTTAGTTTCATGCAAAACCGTTTTTTCGAGTTGGCGCAGTAATTGTTTCTTTTTTTCTATTTTAAAAGTCGTTGTCCCAGCCGGATATGTCGTCGGGTGGGGGAGGATCGGAATCCGGCGGATACTCGTCGAAGTTCGCCGTGTCCGTTGCACTCTGGACTCGCGGCATTATCGGAGGTTCTAGAGTTCTCGCTCGAAGTCCTTCCCAGTTGAAACCATCGAACCATCTGTCGAAAAGACGAAGATCATTGTTAATTTCGTTTCTTCATGGATATTCCTATATTTATTATTATTGTCGAAAAAAAACTCACTTGTGCTTTTGTATCTCGCTGATTCCACCTTTCTGATATCCAAGCCTCTCCGCCGGATTATCCCTGCGAACGGAAATATACAAGATAAATATGTTTCAATCGGACGCGAGTTGACTCGATTCTACTCGGTCGGCAAGACAGTTTTCGGTTACTGTTGAAAAATTGCCGGCGGCTCGGGTGGCATTGACAAACCTGCAGAGTTTCTTGATCAGCGCCGTTGCGTTCCTCGTTATGGATCGTGGAAACTCGATGGCGTCGATACCCTTGAGAATGATGTTGTATGTTTTCATTGGATCGGCACCGGTGAACGGTGGTGTGCCGGTTAAAAGCTCGAACATCAGGACACCGAGTGACCAGTAGTCGGCACTTATGTCGTGGCCACGATTCAATATCACTTCGGGAGCCACGTACTCGGGCGTGCCGCAGAACGTCCACGTTTTTCTACCGTGGTCCAGACGCTTCGCGAACCCGAAGTCAACGAGCTTCACGTAGCTGATTAGAACAGAAAAAGCAAAGTTTGAACAACAGAAGAACGAAGTTTGAACAAATTTTGATCACAGTTTGAACATAGTTTGAACATAGTTTGAACATAGTTTGGACATAGTTTGAACATAGTTTAAACAATTTCAACATAGTTTGAACAGATCCAACATGGTTCGAACAGTCTGAACATAGTTTAAACATGTTTCGAACATAATTGAAAAAAGTCTATAATAATCCCATTTTGTAAATTTTACCCTTGACCGTCGAGCAAAAGATTTTCCGGCTTGAGATCCCTGTAGATGATATTTCTCGAGTGCAGATAGTCGAAGGCCTCGACAACGCAAGCGGTGTAAAATCTCGTTGTGCCATCGTCGAAGTGTCCCTTGTCGCGGAGTACGGTCCACAATTCACCACCGAGACAAGCTTCCATGAGCATGTAAAGATACTTTCGATCTTTGAATGTCTTGAATAGTTTAACTACGAAATCACAGTCGGCCTCGCCCATTATTCTCTTCTCGGACATTATGTGCTGCTGCTGTCGCGTTTCCACGATTTGGGCCTTCTTCATCTGCTTCAGAGCGAAGGATCTGCTGCCGTCACCGGCTATCTGCACGAGCTCGACTCTGCCGAAACCACCGACACCAAGCGTTGCCAGTGGCCGAAGATCTTGAAGTCGGAGCTCTCGGAATTCTTCGTTCAACCTGTGTGAATTAAAATTAATGAAATATGATATTGTTGCGTGTCCGTTTTAGCCTTAAAACTTTGATAAAAAAAGAAAAGAGAAAAAAAAGTCGTCGATCGGTTGTGCGATGATAACTTCAATTCGATGTCCATTCGGTGTGATCGGAAGTAAAAAATATAATTAAATAGGCAAAGTAATTGCTTTATCGCATTAAAAACGGAAAAAAACCTGTCGGGCTCTTCCTCGTCTCGCGAGTACATCCATCCATGTGGAATCATCGTCGATACTTCGAAAAGTCGACGCTATTGATTCTTCGTACATGATACAGATTCGTTTTTTTTTCTTAACTATGAAACTTACTCTCAGTTTTTCACTGTCCGATCCTTCGTCAAAGCGTGTAACACAGCGAGTAAAATATTTTATACTACTTGGTTTCATGATAGTGATAGATTTGTCATTTTTTGCGCTCACCTTCTGCGTTGAACGAGCTCATCCTTGTATCTCGTGCGAATCTCGTCGAGCGAGGATATGAGTTGATTGAACGTTTCTCTGTCGATTACCAGACAGCTCACGCCCTCCGGATCGTCGGCCACGATGTTGGCCGTTCGTAGATCGTCTCTAAAGAATTTCAAAAAATCGAATCAATGATCACACATCGATAGACTAAAATTGGGAAAACATCGCATCATCGATTTGACGGATGTTTTATTTTTACTGACCCTTGAAGAGCCTTTTCACCGAAGAAATCGCCCTTTCCGAGAGTCCTTATGTACTTCTCTTCTGTAGTGTCGGGCTGCTTTATGGTAACCCGTACCTGACCCCTGCTTATTATGAAGAAGGTGTCGCCCCGCGCACCTTGCCGAATTATGTAATCGCCGTTGTTGTAGAACGTCTGCGAAAATGTTGAAAATGAATTTCAATAAAAAATTGAAACCAAATTTCACCTCGACGTGAATATTTATAATCTCTTTTTTTATTATTCGTCATTCCAGAAACAACATTTAGACATAAAAAAAAAAATTGTTTTTTTAACCATGTTTTCTTACTATTCAAACAGTACGAATTTTTAGGATTGGCAAAATGTTTTTCGCCAGCGATGTTTGAATCTTACCTCCTCGAGGACATCGGAAATTTTTATTAACGTCTCTTCCGGAAGGTTCTTGAATATCGGCACGCTGAAAATAAAAGAATAATCGTTAATTGCGTTCTTCGGTGGTTACGCTGTGTTACGTACAAAAAAAATATTAAAAATAAAACTTTACCTCTTGAGGAAGTCGGTGTACTCTGCTTGGCGGGAGAGACCCGTTCTCATCATAATAGTCTGGAAGCATTGTCGATCTATGGCCCATAACTGACAGTCTGTCGCCGCTGTTATTGTAGCCGTTCTCTTGCAGTTGTACAATATTGCCAGTTCGCCGAGGACCTTTCCAGGCGCCAAGGTACTCAGGTATTTCCCGTCCCTCGAAACCTCGACCTTTCCCTCTGTCAAGACATCAAACAAAACTCGTTAACACTCTGTTAAAAAAATATTGAAAATATATATAAATAAAATTGATTTTTCATCATGTAAAAAAAATGCATTGGTTCGAATATAATATATCGTATATAATAAATATCTGTCAATAGATCAAACAAAACTCGTTAACACTCTGTTAAAAAATCCATCGCAATTGATTGCTTCATCGCAAAGGTCTTCTTCATCATGTAAAAAAAGATTCATTGGTTCGAATATTATATATCATATATAATGTATATCTGTCCATAAATTTAACGAAACTCATAAATACTCCGTAAAAAATATATCCTGTTCAGATGGGACGGGGGGGGGATTCTTTTCTAATAAAAAAATCTATCAGGATTGATTGCTTCATCGCAACAATCTTCTTAATTATGTAAAAAAATCCATTTCTCCGAATATAATATATAATATATAATATATATCTGTCAATAGATCAACCAAACTCATTAATGCTCCATTAAAAAAAATCCTTTTCGGGGTATCGAGAAGGGGGATTTTTTTTACCGGCAAAAGAATGGTATCAAAAATCCACAAACATTGGTCCGAATATATAATATCGTAAAAGTTCAATGACCTTAAACACTCTTTCATATTCGTATCCGGGCATTTTTTTTACCACGATACGCCAACATTTTTACATGACCCCGAAACGAGTTTGACAAAGATCGTGCCGGGATTGCGCGTGATGGAAGTTTCATTGCCGGCGCGGCAATTCAAGCCGGCAAAACACGGCTTTCCACTAACAATTGCTCCTTGGGAATTCTTGCCTACTATATCATTACGCAATGACTTTTTTTTTTACCGTCGATCAGTGGTTTATGAAACTTGGCGAGTGGGGCGAGTCCAATGCCATTTATTGTCCGGCTAGCTGGCTTTCACTTCCCTCACACTGTGCATAATCCACACCCGTACGGGACGTGTGTTGTACGCATGAGTGTACAGTAGTGTGTAGCAATCTAGTGATTATCGAGGCTCTCTATCGGAACTTGAGATGAAAGCCTAATCGACGTCGAAGAGTCATTAAACCTTTTGCTTCCTTTTTTCATTATTTCCTCGTGGTGGAAGTTCAGTTTTTATTACACATTAAAAAAAAAATGTCGGTTATGCTTTCGTACACTGAGGAAAAGAAATTGTTGAATGAAGTACATGCGCGGTGACGTACGTTCAAAGGTGTATTTTGTTGGTACAACAAAAATGTTTGTATCAGTCGACAGATTTTGGATAAATTGAAGCAAATAAATGTTTAACAAAACATGACTTTTGTTTGACCCAACCAATTTTTTTTCTCAGTGTAGCAATGTTTTGGAATACGCGTATACAATTTCACGGTCATGGAAGGGATTGCCAAATGGAGTCATAAAAAAAAATAATATTCAAAAACAAAAATTTAACAGTGATAACGAAATTTTTTGAAAATGTTATATCTTTTCGAAAAAATCATGGGATTTGTTGGAAAATAAAAAATGTCCTGATTATTTGTTAGGTGCAAAAATGTCGATAGTTTAAATATTTTTCAATGCAAATAATTGATACCTCGATAGAATGAGTTGGAGTATCGCGAGACTGGAAGCTCGATGAAAGATTGACTTTATACTCGCAGCCCCCGCATAGTCGCATCCCACGGATGCCCGTCGAATAATCATCCGACGTTGCGACGAGCGTCAGAGCTCTCGCTCGTGACTAGCAAGACCGCACAAATTAATGCGTGATTTAAGATTATGTGTGCCCGGATGCCGGCCTATTTATCCCGGACAAACGCGCCTCCGCTCTCCGCTGCGTTATCGTCCCAAGTTTCATAATGTTTTCGACCCAATCCCCCACCCTGTCCGTCGAGCTCGATTCATTGTCTCGTCTTCGGCAATCTCGCGCGAGCTTTTAAATAGGCCAATCGTTCAGAGGTTCGACATGTTTTTTTGTCGTTCTCCACAAATAACAAAAAAGGAATAAAAAAAATTGTTCAAAAAATGTTAACAATGTTTATCCAGTGTGAAAAAAATATACAAATATGTGGTCCAATATTTATTTCTTTTTTAAGATAACAATCCCCATCCAAGTATTTTTCTAATTTTTTGGCGATTACCGGTGATTGATAAACTTTTTATCAAAATAAAAATTTTGCAAGAACACTCAAAATACGCCAATCGGTCGGACGAAAAAAAAAATCAGAAATATTTTTTTAGCGCGAAAAAAATATGTTGAAATATGTGGGCCAGTATTAATTATTTTTATATAATAATTTCCACCCAAGTGTATTTCGATATTTTTTCGCGATTACCGGTGATTGATAAATCGATAAAAAAAAATCGGCGAACGAATTGGCGAAAATTCTAAAAGAATAGCCCGCGAAGCGTGTCCTTTCGGGGGAGAGAGCAAAACGGTTGAACGCTCTGCTGGCTCCGCGGCGGCTTGTCGGCCTTCGTAAGTGTGCGGAGCACCTCGTCGTTGACGTGCGTGACATTAAAAGGCCACAATCGACGACTTTGCCATCATCGTCACGATCGTGTATTGTATTGCGGTTCCGTTTACTCGAGAGAAAGAAAAAAAAAAGAATGAAAGATAAAACTTTCGAGCGTACATCCCGTCTTGGCAATGTTTACGAGCTCCATGTAAAACAACCGGCACTTCCGGTTCGGCACCCGTGTCGACAGAGTGTGTAAACACTGCAGACGTGTGGGAAATTTTTATGACATGGTTCAAACTATGTATTTGCAGATATGCATTAATAAAGGCTTTTCAATATTTTTTATATAAATTAAAAAAATAAAAACATAATTAAATAATATAGTTTTTAGATTATAGTTAAAGAATATAGTTTTTTCTACCAATAAATTTTAGATTGCGGACAAGTGCCTATGACACTTTTGCAATCACTTTATTTATATTGAGCGCGACAGAAATACTTCGTGTATAAGTTTTTGCCCGACTAAAAGAGTTGCGAAAATATATAAAAATGTTACCAAATGTGCAAAAGTATACCTGATAAATGTATTTCTGTTAAAAAAATGCTCAATAAATTATTATTATTATTATTATTAGAAAAATATTATAAAAATACAAAAAAATTTAAATAAATATATAAATATAATAATTTGTAAAAAATGCCAAAGGTGCCAATTTCATAAAGGACTGGGCGTCGACCCTTGCCAGGTATACGGAAAACATGTGGGCAGGTAGCGTCGAAAAATTGTCCCCGAGACATGGGAATGTGGAGGAAAGTATTCGAGGAGAAGGCAGGAATCGTTCGAGTGAAGTCTGCTGCACTCCCCACTCTGGGAGGAATATACAGTACGCTACAGCACCAATAAGAACGATCAAGCAGCGTATACAGCCTAGCATGACGACGCATATAACAGGACAAAGAGTTCATGCCTCGCATACGATACTCTTATGTTCCATAGCGCGTAACCGGAGCCGCCGAGGGCTGGAAAATATCGTCATGTGGCGAGTGTATCGGAAGACCGGGGCTACTTGACTCGCTGGACTCCGAAACGTCTCCGGCACCAGAAACGTAAAATGAAATTAACCGGAGTTCTCGGGATTTTTTTCATAGGTGGATGAAAACCTCACCTATGCGAGCGCCAAAGGGCACGATGATTGGTCGAATCGTATTTGCAATAAAAATTAGCATGGAAAGTAGGAAATTAAAATCGGTACTTGAAGCGTGTAATTTTTCTACTTTTCTTGGCTCGGAATAAGCAATTACATAAGTTATAGGTTTTGTGATTTTTTTATAGGTGGACGAAGACCTTACCTATGCGTGTGCCAAAGGGCACGATGATTGGTCGAATCGTATTTGCAATAAAAATTAGGATGGAAAATAGAACATTAAAATCGGTACTTGAAGCGTGCGATTTTGCAACTTTTCTTGGCTCGGTATAAGAAATTATATAAGCCATAGGTTTCGCGATTTTTTTATAGGTGGAGAAAGACCTTTCCTAGACGTGTGCCAAAGGGCAAGCTGATAGGTCGAATCATGTTTACAATACAAATTAGAATGTAAAGTATTAAATAAAAATCGTTACTCGCCGCGTGTAATTTTGCAACTTTTCTTGTCTCGGAATAACAAAGACCTTTTCTAGACATGTGTCAAATGTCAAACTCATAGATCAAATCACATTTGCAATAAAAATTGGGCTGTAAAATAGAAACTTAAAATCGCTACTCGACAGGTGTGATTTTGCAACTTTTCTTGGCTCGGAATAGCAAATTACATAAGCCATAGATTTCACGATTTTTTTAATAGGTCAAGAAAGACCTTTTCTAGACGTGTGCCAAACAGCCAAATGATTAATCGGCAGACAACGGAGATAAAAATTCTAACCTGAAATTACAAAATAGTCGTCCAAACGAGTAATAAAATAATGTCACCGAGTCTCGGTGCAGGACATTGGTTGGCGCATAGAAAGTGGGTATTTTTTTTTTATTACCGGTACGGGTAAATAAAACCTCTCGCAACGACTTGGAGAATTCTCGTCTGGTGTGAAAGCAGCCGATAAGTAAATGTACGGACCCGTAGACATCCTCGGCCAGGCAGCGAAAAAAAAAATGATTTCCTAACAGCAAACGGTCATCGCTTCGCGGTTGTTCGCGCCTCGACCACGGATACGTCATTCACCAAGCATTTGACCGGAGAAAGGTGGATATGAAATTTTCCTCTGTCACAGTGACACGGCGAGGAGCACCGAGCAATCCTACCGGGCGAGCCAACTGCCGTGACCAAATTAGCCCTAACTCCCGAGACATCCGTGACTCAGACAGCAGAAATTCTTTTGCCAGCGGTGACAACATGCGATATTCTAAATTGAGGTAAAAAAAAAATTATTCCTTAAAAATGGAAAATTTAATCCAATTCACCGGGTTCACGAATATTCGCATAATGCGAGGTAATTTTTGTTTTCCTCTCATTATCTGCCAATTAGTATTAAGCGCCAGTGCATGGAAATTGTAAGAATAGCTGGTTATCGGAAGTCGTGATGCAAAGTATGTTCAACAATGGGGAAATTCTTTTGCGAGCGTTGACAACATGCGGTATTCTAAATTTAAGAAAAAAAAATGATTCCTTAAAAAAAAAAAAATGTTATCTTAAAAAAAGAAAATTTAATCCAATTGGCCAGGTTCACTAAAATTCTCATAATGCGAAGTAATTTTTTTCTTCTCATTATCTGCCAATTAGTATTAAGCGCCAGTGCATGGAAATTGTAAGAATAGCTGGTTATCGGAAGTCGTGATGCAAAGTATATTCAACAATGGGGAAATTCTTTTGCGAGCGTTGACAACACGCGGTACTCTAAATTCAAGGAAAAAAAAACGATTCCTTAAAAACAAAAAAAGTTTCCTTAAAAAAAAAAATTAATCCAATTCGCCAGGTTCACGATAATTCTCATAACGCGAAGTAATTTTTCTCCTCTCATTATCTGCGAATTTGTATCAAGCGCCAGTGCATGGAAATTGTAAGAATAGCTGGTTATCAGAAGTGGTGATGCAAAGTATATTCAACAATACACTTTGTTGCCTCGATAGCTCGTGCACCCACCACCGCCATCATCCCATTATCCTTGATCCGTTCTCGCGCTCGCGCGACTTTCTCCGCAATCCCGTTCTCGACTTGCCGCTGCCCGGAGCCCCGGACGTGGAGATACAACTGCAGTAATAATAAGCGAACGGGTCCGGGACGGGGCTATACGGTTGGCTACTGACTGTTCTGGCAAAGCGATTAGATCATCGTCGCGAGAAAAGTCAGAAGCTATACGAGTTCTGTCGAGATGTTGGATTGCAGTCACCGATGACGAAACTGCGAATATAATCCATATTTCTTGCCAGCTCGAAGCGAAATACCAGAAATGAGCAATGCTCGGTTAATTCCTCGGTGCCACTGGAAAAACACTCGTGTCTTTCCGTGAGCCGGAAAAGCCCAGCTGGGGTGTCAGAAGACGCCCCGAAAAGAAAACCCCGTCAAATTTCATCGCGACGGATTTCCCAGTTTCTAACTGGAACATCCCAGCTGGGATGTTAAAAACCCACCTGGGTTTCGAAAAACGACGTTCTGACTCGATATCAACAGGCTTTTCCAGTCCTTTGGGACCGAAGCATCCCAGCCGGGAAGAAAAATCACGCCGGGGATTCGAGACCCAGTGCTGGGATTCGAGAAAGCTTTATCCGTCACAACGGATCTTTCACGAATGCCTCTTTCAATCAATTCCAACTGGAGCGATTCCAGCTGGGATGCTAAAACACGCCTCGAATTCGGTGAACGCCGTTTTGCCGTCCGGAATTCCTGTCCCGATTGCCCGAGACGAACCCTAAATTTCTCTCCGTGGGTCGCCTCTGGGCTAACGAAACATCGCTGGACTTCGATAAACAAACGTTCTACCTTCGCGAATGCATCTCCTGATTGGCTGCGGTGCTCCGGTTCTGCGTCTTCTCGCGTAGGTGTGCACAGGAACGATGAGTCTCGGTCTCGGTATGAGAAAACCGCTCTGATTCGTCGGCTGTTGCTGTTCCTTATTCTCCTTCCTGTGCCCATTCAATATTCTACCGGTATGCTCCGAAGATTCGCTATCGGTACCGCTGTTGGTACCGCTGCTCGATCTCGGTGATCTATCGTCACGCGGACTGGCCGCGCCGCCGTCCAGGACTCCCTCGAGCTGGGATATCACGTCTGCGTACGGTCTCGCGGCCCGACAAGCCTCGTTATCGTCGTTAGACTCGTTGCCCGTTGTGACCGCCGACGAGGTCTTCGCCCTTGGTCCGCTGGTCCAGTTGACACCGCATTCGCGCCAGCTAGCCTCGTACAGCAGCTCCATCGCCCGACCCCTGGTAGCGTCCGGATCCAACAGGAGTTCCGAATCCTCCAGAACGGCCCTGCCAGGATAACTACGCACCTTCATCGTCGACACTCAAACTCCTCGACCAGCTACTTGTATTCCAACCGAACCCAAAGCCGCGGCCGCCGCTCCTAAGTTCGCAGTCCCACAACCGTGAATCCCAACATTGGGTACGCGCTGAACTCCGCCAATGTCAGCTAGACCCATGTGGGCAACTTTCCAAGATCCATCGGCCTCGGACTTTCCAATCTCTTCGCCGGCAGAATCGACGCCAGTTTGGGCCGAATGTCCTGGTGAACTTTGACAGAACCCGAAGCCATGTATAAGGATCACTGGACACTTCCTTCCCACGCGATTCGAGATAACTTGGGAGATCGTTGGTTTGGCTCGCGGACGAGTCACACACGCCGGACCAAAGTGGACCCGAAGGTGACCACCCAGCTTCCGAGCGTTTTGGTAATCACGGTTATCTGGGAGAGTCGAGTAACGCGGCTTTGTCCAATGAGACCACGCGTCTTCTCCACTGACAGCGAGCTGGAGTTGAACTGACTGGTGAAATAAGCCAGCGCGGGGACTCGGGCTTCGAAACAGCAACGGAGAACCCTCCGCTCGGTGTGTTATTCCCCTCCAACTGGCGAGCGGAGAGAGAGAACCATAGTGGCGATTCTATCCGAGACAGAGGAGAGAAGCAAAAGCCAAGCGTTTGAGGCCTCTATGTGTGAGAGGCCACTCACGCAAATCCCCACTGCCTGAACGACCCGGGAACGTGAGAGAAAGGACAGGGGTTCTCATGTTCCCTGGGTAACTTCTGTGGGGATTAACGTTCTTTTTTCTTTCGTTTCGAAAGTGGAAGGCGGAACGATACCGGCGGAGAGGACGGCCGGGAGGTCGGGGGTGGATTTCTACTGGGTATTCGACCAGCTGTCCTTGGGGCCGCCATCGGATACGGCTCTTCCGTCTTTTGTCCCTTGCTCGGAATACCCCATCCGGGTTCTGACCTGGCTGGGCTCTTTCTTCGGCCCACACTTTTTCGTCTGGATTTTCCAGCGGCCTTCGAGCCGCTCCGCGGACTCTGTTGCGCTGAGGTGCACGCGTGTTGCGTTGGTCGAGGAGGATGCGCGGAATGAACGGCGAACGTGCGCGAAGGTCGCCGATGCATCCGCTGATTTATCGAGTGGATTTAAACTCGCTCACGGGAAAAAATCGAGCTCGACGAGAGGTGGGGAAGTTTGATGTACCGAACTTTGCGGACTCTGAGGCTGCGCGAGTCGTGAGGCGGTTGCAAAGGTCAAACGTCCTTAGAGGGATTTTTTTACCGTCAAAGGTGACGTCATTATTTATCGGTGATCCTGCGAGATAGTTACTGAAATTGCCATTTGCTCTCACGGTCATGGGTATATATATAGTGATAAATAAATGGCGATTTTTTTGGCCATCTTTGGATTCTGAATATTTTGATACTAGCCATTCTCATTTCGATCCTGCACACTTGCTGGGGAAAATTTGCTATAGGAATGGCAAATTTTACCATCCGTACGGAGTACATCCTTAGAAGAATCTTTCCCCGTCAGAAGTGACGTCATTATTTATTATTGATTCTACCAAAAACTTACTAAAATAGCCAATTGCTTCAAAAACGGTCAATTAAAAATGGCAATTTTTTAGCAACCTTTAGAATCTAAATATTTTGATATCAGCCATTCTCATTTCGATACAGCACACTAGTTAGGGAAAATTTGCAATATTAATGGCAAATTTTACCATCCAAAGAGTAACAGTTGGGAAACGAATGTTAAAATGTAAACTAGGCCCCAATTGTTCATTTTTCTCAGTAGATTGGAAACTGAGTACATCTTTAGAGGAATCTTTCCCCGTCAAAAGTGGCGTCATTATTTATTACTGATTCTAACAAAAATTTACTAAAATAGCCAATTGCTTTAAAAACGATCCTGGATATACACAGAGATAAATAAATGGCAGTTTTACCATCTAAAGAATAACAGTTGGTATAAGAATGTTAAAATTTAAACTGGACTAAAGTCTGATGGTTCATTTTTCTCAAAGGATTGTAAATTGAGTAAAATGGTGATTTAATAAAAATGTATCTCAAAACACTTTAAGATACGTTATGGTAAGCCTATATGAAATATATATAAATTTGGCTTACCCTCCATGACAAATACGATGGATCCGACATCGCCCTCTCTTATGATGATCGAGCCAGCTGGGAAGGTCACCGGATACATGCAGTCGACGATCTCGCGGATCTGTGTAAGTTCGAGGTTCTTCATGAAGTCATTGTCCAGTATTGCAGTCTTGATTAGATCGCGTGACCTTAGAAAAAAAAACGAACACCGATTACATAATTGTTCACCCTACCAGCAAAGTTGTTGACTGTCTTTAACGCTGTGTCAAGGCTCTTGCCGATAAGATTTATTACTCGATGAAACCGGCACCTCATCTTTCTTTTCTTTGCCACTGAAAAACGATCTTCCAGGCGAGCAAGGTTATTTTTATTTATATAAAAAAGAAGGAAAAAAAAATCGATCAATCTGGTATCGTGATCAAGGTCGCGAGTCACGTAGAGTTACATAGCTCGAGGCGCATCGCCGGGACACCCGCCATACTTTTCTCGTTCACCCTTATAAGGCCCCTTTGACTCGCATTCGCATCGCCTCGATCGATCGACACGCGCTCCATGCAACCCTGACCCATTGACAGAGAATCGAAGAGCGAAATCTAAAAACTACCCATTTCCCATATTTTTTCAGCTGCCCGTAGATCTTTCGGTTATTTTACTAAATTATTTAATATTATTTTATTTATTACTATCATTAAACATTAAAACTATCATTTTAATGTTCAAGGGAGAAAACCGGGATGAAAAGGAGAAAAAAAATTATTTATGTTTGCCAATATGCCGGTCTGACCTTGGATTAAAATTCGGTGCGGAAAATTAATAAAGTTCTCTGCCGTCCAAAAAACGTCGCGGACAATGTAAAAATTCGGAGAAACACATAAAATTATGGTTGTCATGAAATCCTCCGAATGACATTCCCCGATTTCTTCCGGTTTTCCAGAGACAAAATTTAATTTTTCCAGTCTAATGAGCAGGGTAGGAAAGAACAATTGAAAATAACATAAAATGTAATATATAATGATTATTAATATATTAAACTCAGTCATATATATGCTGTATATAATCGACAAGTTTGCTGAAACGAAAAATGTAGACGTCGAGCAGCACGGAATAAAAAAAAATCATGAGATTCAAAAAATGTCTAGTGTTTAAGGAGGGAGTCTCGCTGCGCGCTGACTTCACGTAAGTTCGACAACAATAAGAGAAAATTGCAAGTACTTCTTGATGGTGTAAAAATTTGAAAAAAGTCATGTATACTAAAGGTACTGAGAAGATTAATTTTATAATAATAATTGCAAACTGTTATTACAAATTCATCAAAAAATTAATTGGTTAACAAATTACCCGGCAACAATTTTTCTAAATATCGTTTATTTTTTTAAATACATATGCATTTTTTCAGAAAAATAAACGAATCATTTTCATTAAAAAAAAGTTTTGTTGCCGGGTAATTTGTTAACTAATTATTTTTTTGATGAATCTGTTAATAACATTTTGCAATTATTATTATGCCAAATTAATCTTCTCAGTACCTTTAGTATACATGATTGTTTTCAGATTTTTACACCCTCAAGAAGTACTTGCAATTTTCTCTTATTGTTGTCGAACTTATGCGAAGTTAGCGCGCAGCGAGACTCCCTCCTTAAAAAAAATTCCGTGACTTTTCCTTTTCCGCGTGCCAAAAAATCCCATATGATAAAACTACCTCAAAGTGTTTCTTCGATAGAACGAATAACAATTCATTACATCTGCTCGCAGAGTTTTTATAAATAACAGAAAATGGGAGCAACGTGCGCCAAAAAAATTGCACCTATAGATCAAGAACTGAGTCTTTTCTCTACCTTTGCGGCTTGGTGAACTTGACGATGGGTCTGGAATCGTTTCTGGACGGTTCAGCCGAGATGGCCTGTCTCTTGGATCTCTGGCCGGGTCCCAAAGGACCCGTGGACATGCTCAGTTCCACTATCTGACGAAATTTGTCAATCTCATTCTGCAGGTAACGTATAGTAGCGTCACGCTCGTCGAGGGCTTTTTCCAGCGCCTCGACAGCTTCGTCCCTGTTACGGAGAGCCTCGGTTCGCTCGTACAAGAGTCTCTTCAAGTCCCTTATCGAATCCATCGCGACGGCTCGCACCACAGAATCCTTTTATTAAATCCCAAACGATTAAAAAAATCACCAAAAATTCACAACCGGAGACGCGGAGACGCTCGATTAATCATTCTCGGCGGCACTGTGTCATATTCTCCAATTCCACCGCGCTGGATCGAGTCCAACTACGATGTACGGCAGCCTCTCCTCAGCTAGAAACTGTTCGCGGCTAGGTATTTATTTTCATGGAGAGGCAAATTGCCGGAGTTATCCGAAGCCGCGCGCAAAGTCTTACGTAAGATTTTCAGGATATCCCGACCGAGTTCGGATTGAGAAGTGTGTGGTTTTTTTTTTCCTTATAGTAAGATCAGAAGTTCTCCCGGAATGGACTTTAAGAGAAACGACCGAACGACCTACAATCCGACGATGAGGAAGAAAAAGGTGGAAACGAGCTTTTTTTTTTTGTCGTTCGACGTAATTGGTATGTTTTTCGCGATACGAGTTTTATTTTTCTTCGATGTACCCGAGCACAGCCCACGTGGATATGCTCGTCGCTTAGATGCTCGTAGATCACTGTCAAACGGAATACCGATCGATCGACGAGACCTCGGATTTATTCCCTCACTCCGAAACTGTACGTGGATCAATGGTCGAGCCGATGGGGGAGATACTTTGCGGACCCATCGGACTCCGCGTCGGTCGTGCCGACCGTAACCAAATCGAATAATCAGTCTCTCGTAAAATTGTTGGTCGTGAAAAAAAAAAAATTAAATAAAATCAACAGGTCTAAAAAATTTTACGTCGATTTAATTTTTTTTTTTAATTAAAAGTTTATAAAATAAAAAGGTTTTTAAAATAAAAAGGTTTTTAAAATAAAAAGGTTTTTAAAATAAAAAGGTTTTTAAAATAAAAAGGTTTTGAAAATAAAAAGGTTTTTAAAATAAAAAGGTTTTTAAAATAAAAAGATTTTTAAAATAAAAAGATTTTTAAAATAAAAAGGTTTTTAAAAATAATATAGAAAGGTATGTAAGGTATGTTGAAGGTAAAAGCGGTCGATCAGCGTCTCGAAATGGGGGTAAAAACGGACGATCACGCGATCTAATTATCCGTTTGTTTTTTTACTTTTAAGAACAAGACAAAAAAATAATTTCGACCGGATATAATGTGTTCCCGGATAGCTCGAATCGTGAGAATTTATTGTGAACGAAACGACGTGTTTAAGAGCCGGCGTTGAACTAAATTGCCGGAAAGAGAATACGAGCAGGCTGTTTCACGTAGAGAGAAGCGTCGTCAGCGACAGCGGGAACTCCCCATCGTTGCTTTTCAGTTTGTAGCAGCTATTTTTAATATTAAATCACCGAGTACGCGAGCGCGCGGACCTTCTTTCGACTGCCTTACGCGTGTGCGTTAACGAGGCCCTAATGTCGTGAAAAAAAAAATTAACTCAACTTGAAGCGATGTTCGACTTTATGGCGGGAAAAATTTGAATTTTTTTTTATCGCGAGTGTGAACGAACGAAAAATAAATAAAAATGATGTTTAGAGACCGGTTGAAGAAACGCTACTAAGCTCCGCGAGCATTGCAGACGACGATTTACCGGTCACGTTTCTCGCGTTATTACGACGCCGAACGCCCCGGGGCACGAGGGACCCCGACGTTGCTCTTCTTTTTTTTCCTTTTTTTTTTACTTTCACAAGCGATTCCGTTGCGTGCAGACTTGGATTTTTATAGTACGGATTGGAGTAGAGGATACATAATGTCCTAGATACCGCAATGTCTGGGAGGAAGGGGGGGTATATATATAGCTTCTCGAGACCCCAAGATTCGTTTCAATTCGATCGCAATCGATCGATCCCGTGTCTGGCTGCGGCCAATAAAAATTGTAATGGGATCAATTATATTTGTACCGCAAAGAAACGAGGACGTTGGGGTAGAATTACGATATAGTTTGTATTATAATTTGCAGTTAATTTGTAGATATTATAATTTGTAGTTAGTTTGTAGGTATTATAATTTGTAGTTTAATTATCGCGTGCGATAATGTTTTACAGTGAAAAATGAGATGTTAGTTCGGAGGAAGGGTTGAAAAAGAAAATTGGTAACAAATTTCAATCATGGATCATGAAGAACCCAAGATATGTTTTGATTCGATCGCGATTAATCGATTCGGTGTCTGGCTGCGGCCAATAAAAAATTGTAATAGGATCAATTATATTTGTACCGCAAAGAAACGAGGACGTTGGGTAGAGTTACGATATAGTTTGTATTATAATTTGTAGTTAGTTTGTAGGTATTATAATTTGTAGTTTAATAATGCGATAATATGTTCCTGTGACAATTAGATGTTGCTTCGGAGGGAGGGTTGAAAAAAAAAATTTGTGAAAAATTTCAATGATCAATCATGAAGATCAATCATGAATTTCAATCGAGAGCCCAAGATTCGTTTCGATTCGATCGCGATGGAACGATCCCGTGTCTGGCTGCGGCCAATAAAAAATTGTAATGGGATCAATTATATTTGTACCGCAAATAAACGAGGACGTTGGTGCAGAGTTACGATATCATGTATTATAATTTATAGTTTAATTATCGCGTGCGATAATGTTTTACCGGGAAAAATGTGATGTTACTTTGGAGGAAAGATTGAAAAAAAACTTGTTAAAAAATGTCTGTAATGGATACGAACCGTCCGAAAATGTCGAAAAAATATGGAAGTAGTTCCCTGGGCTGTTCGAGTGATATCACACGATAACCGGGTGACAGGCACCAACTGCGCTCCAAAAGCGAAAATTGAGATATTGCTTCGACAAAAGTATTGTGAAAAAAAAAAATCAGAAATAAATGTCGAACGCACGTATTGACTCTGTAAATATGACGTGCAAATTCGGCAACGATTCATCCAGCCGTTTAGAAGCCACGGCATATTTGGCCTGGTCAGCAAAAATCACTGTGCCCCGAAAAAAAAAATCTGAAACATGCGTATCGACTCTGTGAATATTTCGTACAAATTTGGTAATTATTCGTACGCCTTTTGAAAGCACGATCGTTTCCCCGTGCGATTAGCGATGCCCTTGCGTTTCGATAATTCACGGTACAAAAAAATGTAAATTTAACGTACCGGACTGAAAGCCTTCACACAAAAACTGATACATAAAATTTAATGTACGCAATTGTGATGACAAATAAAAATATTTCTTCATCGAAATCGAAGTAAATTATAAAAATAAAAATGAAAGTATTTCCAATCTTTTTAACACACAAAAAATAAATTTTCCATCACAATTGCATATGGAATTTATACCAGTTTTTGCATAAACGATTCCAGGTCGACACGTAAAATTCCGTACGATTTTTTTTTACACTCTTTAACATGCACTTCGCCTTTCCACGAAACTCTTTCCTCCGACGAGCGAAAAGAACCTCGACCGTTTATTCCGGCGGGTATTCCTGAAAGCTTCGTGTCCGTCGTGCCCCGTTTGTTTAGCAGAACGAAAGTGTAGTAACAGCGCCGAAGACAAAAGTGGCAAAAGCTGCCGACCAGTAACAGTCACGGCCTTGCCTCACTTTCGACTGCCAAAGAAGGCACGTGTACCCGAATGGTTTTCCGCTACGGACTCGCCCGTCAGTAAAAAAAAAAAAAAAAAAAAAAAAACCCCCCCCCCCCACCCCCCGCCCC